>PISX010020092.1:0-36755 GCA_004024625.1 Mellivora capensis
ATTGCACACTCTAATAAGGACACTAACCCCGAATGAGTTCGCCATTGTTTAACTATAACCATGTTTGATTTAAAGTAGAGATTAGGTGGAGTTTTTGTTGGAGTCATTTATTTTTTCTTTTTTATAGTTAGCATGGTTAGAGCTCACTTAGAACACTTATAAATATATTAATACTGCTTCAGGTACAAGAGCATGATAAGTATAAAAGCCTGTAGTATGCAAAGAAGTATGCATTGTACTTGGGAAAATGTGCATGAATTTAGATATGCAAGAATAAGCTCTAATCAAAACATTAGCTATTTGGGTGACTTCCCTGAGACATTTTATTTTCAAAGGGCAGAAATTTCATCAGTGAATTGGATAATATGCAAATAGCATGCACATGGATGACTTGTGGATCCTAGGTTGGGAATAGAGTAACTCTTTTTGACAGTGACAAGATTCAATTTCATTATGACTTTCCCAAACTTGTGAATTTTTTTTTTTTAACCAAAAGAAACACACGTACTTTTGGCTATTTAGAAAAATTTCTTAATTTTGTATGGAAAGCCAAACCTTGTTCTTGGTTTTCTTCTCATGTAGTGCTATTCCTTTCAGTGAAATAACTTGTTCAACATGGTGCCCAACATGGCTTCCCTTCCCGCCTCATGGAAATAGGAGATACAGAACAGAGACATACCTTAACAGATGGAAACCACCAATGTTCTCAGTGAAGGATAGTTTGTATGGTCCTCTGCCCAGAATGTCTCTACTGTGCTAGGCTTGAAGCTTCCACATCAGTTACTCCAATTAAGATTTCAAGGACTGTGTTCAGCTTGTAAAGAGTGTTAGACTCAAAAGGGTAATGTTAAAGCTACTCTGAGCCATTAACACTTTCTATAAAATGTGTCAGATTAGCTGCTGTAACTAGCAAGGGCAAATGAAGTGAAGAATGAAACATTTTTTTTTTTTTTTAAAGAATGAAACATTTTAATTGCAAAGGAGATCTTATAACCAGAGCCTCCTCACACACTCACCCCTTTTTAAGACTAGGTTTCCAAGTTCTTCTAGATTCCATTTTCTTTCTTACTCTGCTATGATTCTCCACCCAAACAGTAGAAGTTACCATTAACTCCTTCACTCTCTGGCTCTTGCATTTTATCCAATTTGGAAATCTTTAATGTCTACCTTCTGCTACTTCATTTGGATTCCTCTAAACTTTTTGAGAATATCCCCAAAGTGTGTGTGTGTGTGTGTGTGTGTGTGTGTGTGTGTTTAATTTGTGATTTCCAGTCTCATCTGGACACTCAGTAATCCTCATTAATTTTGAGGCCAGCTTGCTCTGCTATTGTCTAATGGAGAACATTCCAGCGTTCATCACTTTTCTCATGGCCCCTATCCCATCTGTCCTATCAGCGCATGTTTTTGTACTTAGTAAAGAACTTCTTCAGTCCCCTTAATTTACCTCACTTCAATCGCCAAATATATCTATACTGCTTCCATCTTTATCCTCCTCTATTTAGTTTTTAGGGAATACATCCTTATACTGAACAGGAACACGCTCTTTACTTACATTTTAGTTCGTATGCCCATCTATATCTGAAGAGATTTTTGTTCTGTGAATTATCTGGTCTTGGCTACATTTTCAAAACTTTGTTTATTGGCTTTTGTTTTTGAGAGACTAGAGTAGCTGCCATCCAGATACAGCTCTTCTCAAAGCTGACCAACTCCAGCCATCAACCTATTGCTCCTTTCCCTTCACAATTAAGTACTTAAAAGGGAGTCTGTCTCATTGTCTGCATTTTTCAACATCCATTTCAATTACTTTAATTTGGTCCCTGCTTTTATGACTGCATTAAAATGCTCGTGCAGTGTCTGTAGTGACTTGCTCATAACTTCTTCTTGGTCCTTATCTTACTTGACCTCTTCATAGCATTTGGCCTTATGGTCATTCTCTTCTCACCAAAATAAATTTCATTTTACAGGCCATTTGTGATTCTTTGGTTAGTGCTCCAACCATCCAGGCACGAGCAACCTGGTAGAAATGCTCAGTTCTTTTCTCTCCATTGTCAGCGTAATTCAACAGGATCCTGAGTACTACTGGTTATATTCTGATACAAAAGCTTTCTCATACACTTTCTTTTTATCAGCTCTGTTACTTTTTTTAAGTAAAATGATTACTATCTTTTTTATTAGCTTGCTAAAATATTCTAGTAACTATTCCAGTACTTCAAGTAGAGAGGATCTGACATCTAGTTGTGTCATTCTCAAAACACCCACTGATTTTTTGAAAATGCAAATCTTATGATGTTTATCTCTAATTTAAACTAGTATCACTTATGCAGTAGTTCCCAAAGATTGGTCCAGTGTCCTTCTTTATGGTAAACACTGTTGACTGCCCAACAGCAGTATCTTACATTTCTCTTCTGTTGGAACCCTGATGTTATTCATTTATATTATTTAGATATTGGGTGCTTATGTGTTTCATGGTAGTCCATGTCTCTCCTCAGAAATAAGGAATGAGTATTGATTAACAGTCATGATAAATCCATTGCCCTTGCCAGTGACTGGTTTAAAAGTGACTATATAATGACCTTTTTGTAGTGAACCATAAGGAAGTGTCTGTTGGCCGAGGCATCTCTGGGATAGTTTTTCTTGTTCACAAGAAGAGAGATACAGAGAAAAGATTTCTTGCATTGAGTATTCTTGTATGAAGGTAGAAAGCCTAAGGCTACTGAACCCACCTCAGAACAGCAAGGGGACTTAGCTGACATACACAGACACAGAAGTCATCTGAGTCATTGTTGATATCCTAGAGCTACTAAATTATTCAGTAGTGGAGCTCTCCTATCTTGAGACTACTTAATATGTATATAATACATCTTTTAAAGATGTTACTTATAAACTTTTCTCTTGCGTGTAGCCCCAGGCATCCTAAATGATAAAATTAACATCAGTTATCTGAAAGCTTGTTAAAATTGTTACCTCAAGGTGATTCTGATTCAGTAAGTTTGAAGATTAGGCTCAGCAATCTATATATGTAACAGTGTCCACAGGAAATTTTGATTAGCAACCAGGTTTGCAAACCACTGTTGGAAAAACTTTAAATTTTTGTTTGGTGAATGTCCACTAAGATAGGATCCTTGCCTGCTTCCCTATCCTTTCTCACTGCATTGTTCACTACTCTGTAAAATGTAATATGTCTTCAAGTTATGTTGAACTACTTGGAATTCGTCCTGTTTCCTGGAATGTGATTTTCATTTTCTCTCTTACACATTTTTAAAGGATCAGTATGAGCTTTTTCTTTTCTGTGATTTCTTTCCTATTACACCCAAGTGTAGTAGGTAACTGTTTTTATGTTACTATTTTACTCAGTAACAATGTTTTATTATTGCCTGTATGACACCATAACCTAATTATATTTACATGTTGTATTTGTTATTAGGTTCAGAGTTCTTTGGGGGTACAGTTCTATTTGGGGGTAATGTTCTATTTAAGTTAGCTTTCTTTTAGGTCTAGTAGATTAATTGCATAGATAAGTATTCATTAAAAGTTTGTGGAGTGGAAATAAATTGAAGAAGAAACCAGAGCCCCTTTTACATGTCAAGGAATAATGTCAGTAAATTGTGATGTGGTACCTTAGCAAATCCTGGCAATAAGGAAGACACTGGCTGGAAGACACTATCCTTTGATTTACCTATGCTAATGTAAAATCAAATATGAAAAATATTTTCAGACGAAACAAGATAAAATTACTAAGATTAATACACACACACACACACACACACAATTACTCTAGTAAAGATTTATTTGGTTAGTGAACAAATTATTCTGATCTACTTTTCCCTGAAACACCTAATGTTATAGAAAAACTATAAAAAATGTATTATTAAATGTATCTATCAGTGGACTGCCAAGAATGTAAGAAATGGGCAAAATCCAGGCAAATATTAAGTCAGTTAAGGAATGTACAGTGGTAAGTGAGCATTGATCCAGTTTTAGCCTTGAAAGCATTTAACAAATCTGGTGAAATTGAACTTCACTCTTCATGATTTTCAGGGCTTGCAGGACAAGAGAGAAAAATCAAGTGTCTACTCAAGGATAAAACTCTAAGAAGAGACCTTCAGTGATAAGCAGAATAATGACCACACTCAAAGATACCCATGCCCTAATTCCTGGTACCCATAAATATGTTCTTTGGCAAAGGCAAAGTAAGGTTGCTAAATAGTGGACCTTAAGGTGGGCTCAGTGTAATCAAAACATCCTTTAAAGTGGAAGATGGAGGCAGAAGAGACAGTATCAAAGTAATGCAATGTGAGAAAGCCTTGACTGCCATTGTTGACTTTCAGATGGAGGTAGAAGGCCAGGAGCTGAAGAATCTGGACAACTGGAAAGGACAGAGCAATGTATTTTACCATAGGTGTTCCAAAAAGAAGCCTGGCCTTTGTGACACCTTGATTCTAGCTAGATAAAATCCATTTCCGACTAAAATTACCAAACTATATGATAAATTTGTGTTGTTTTAAGCCCTTATATTTGCAGTAATATTTTACAGTTGCTGTAGGAAACTAATGTACCCTCCTTGACCCCAACCCCAATTAGAGCTTGAATATAAAGCATCTCCTCAGAGTAAGAATGATCTGGAATTACGCTGGCCCACTTAATGTTGGCAGTCAATGAATGAGAATAATTATCTTCCCACTTATTTGGTAGCCAGTTTCCCCACTCTCAATAATTAATTCATGCCACCTGGGTAGTGGTCCTAAAATCTTGAAAGCAGGGAAGTTAATTTTAATTGGATGTTCTGTTGCCTGGCAGAAGCAAATACATATCCTCTGAGGGAGAAACTCCCTTTAAAGTAAATCTTTAAGAATCTTAAGAGTAAAGTTCCAATAAATATGAATCCACTATCAAATGTCACAAAATAAACACACAAAAACAATCTTATCATGCATGGGAGCCAGCAAAGGGAGCAGACAGAAGAATTAGATTCAAGATACTGGCACTGTAAGCTAAAGAACACAAAATCTGTAAGTAAAATGTTAAAAAACATAGAAAACATTGGATTTTGAGGAATGAGCAATAGGATATAAAATAAGACAGATTTGAAGGAAAAACAAATTATAGTAGAAAAATATATTGAAAAAATGTAACTGAAAAATCAGTTTCAGAGTGGGTTATGAGAGAACTAGTGAATGAAAGAAAGATTTAAAGACTGTGTCCGTTATTTAGCACAGAGAGATCATGAAATGAAAGTATTAAAGAAATGTTAAATGGAAGAAAGAATATGATGATTTAATTACATAGGCAGCATAGTTATGTAGTACAGAGAACTGTTAACACCCTACTGTATTCAAGGGAGTGAGCTAGGTTTTATGGTAGGCATGAGGCCATGCAAGACTGGGTCTCAGGTCTTAGAGAATTTCCACGAGGACCATGGTATGAACTGATGTAACAGCCAAGCACACCATTACTTAGAAATAGACTTGGAATTCTGGTAGGAATGTCTTTTGCCAATTCAACATAAAAGTTTATATTGGATTTACAGTATTATTTATCAATACATAGTTTGTGTACATGCCAAGTCATTCTCTAATCTGTTATTTCTTTACCCTTTATTGGCCACTTTGCTGTTATTTCTATCCTTTGAAAAATGGTGGGAAGTACAAAGAGAAAGAGGTAAAACTCAAATAGCTATTACAGTGCTTAATTATATCAGATAATTGAATTTATTGACCAAAGTAAGTATTTTGAATCATACATTTATTTATGCTATCTGTGTGGTTTCATTTTTTCCTATTATATGTGAAAGTAGACTATTAAACATTTTGTACTGATTATCACTTTTGATGTGTTCTTAGGGCCATTCATACAGCTAAAAAGACAAAATATAAATATAGCACATGCAACTAGTTCAAGATAAATATGATTTATACAGTTTGGTTTTCATAGTAATTTGCAGGTATGAGGATAAATTGTCATACAGAGGATGATAAAGTATACATTCAGAGTGTACATTCAGCAATGTACAGTAGAATTTTAGTGGATTATATTTCATATCGATCAAACTAAGTAGAATTTTAGTGGATTATATTTCATATTGATCAAAATCTCTTTGCATGATATTGTTGCATATTGAATTCGGACCACATATTTAAATTTGTCCCTCACTTAATTAAAAATAATTGTCAGCTGCTTGCAAGATAGAGAAGATTAGTTATTGCTGATGGTCTGCCAACTTACCATGCATTCATTGCATGGTAAAGTTCCTTACACTTTAGTCCACTTACAGAACATTGTCTATTCCCTGACCACCCTTCCTCTCAGAATCTAAGGTGAATTAGATGTTTTGCCTGTACTCCCCTAGCTTCTTCTGAGCAATCCTTGCATACTTTTCATAAAGCATTACAAATTACTTGCTTATTTGTCTCTGAAGCTAAACTATGGCCTGCTCAGTGACAGGAGTTATTTATCTTTGAATTCCCTAGGGCTTAGTCATTTAATGGGTATATCAAATGACTTCTTAATATTTAAATCAGCTTTATTTACAAAAGATGATCCTGAGAATTAAGATTTAGTAAACATTTAATTTGGGACAAAATATAAGTGCTGGACAGAAGTGGTTTCCTATGTTAAAAAAAAATGATGAAGAATGAGGTTAACTTTTGAAGACAGGTAAAAATGTCTCTGATTTCTTGCTGTGGTCCTGAATGTTCAGTAGCATATTTGTTTGGATGTTGAAGTAGCTCTGAAGCTCAAACTCCTTGGAAGGGAAAAGAGGTAAATGCTTCCTGATTACCTGACTGCTGTATTGTTATGAAACAACCCTCTTTATCTGTGTAATATCTGTCATACTGAAGTTGACTTTTAGGTGTTATTTATGTAGCCATACTGCATTTCTCATGACTAGTACTTGTACGGTTTTCCTGTTATTTTCATCTGGGGCCTTACATTTAAGCATGTCTCATCGGTAACATATAATTGTAGCTCCAATTCTAATAATCCCTGTATTTTAATTGGAGTGTTTATTTAGCCTGTTTATATTTAATATGATTAATGATACATTTAAGTCCACTCCCTTTCTGTGCATTTTCTGCTTATGTCACTTAATCTTAGTTTCTTTGTGCCTCTTTTTCTCCTTTCCTTTGGATTATTTGGACGTTTGTATTCCAATTTATCCCTCCATTGGCTCTTTTCCTATCTATCTTTGTGTTCTTGGTTATTATGCAGGAGATTAAGTACTTACCATAGTCCCTTTTGAACTAATATTATTGTTTTTTTTGTTTGTTTGTTTGTTTGTTGAACTAATATTATTGTATTTCACAATAGAGAAACTGAGCTGCACTACCATTCCTATTCTTTGAGCTATTATTGCCATATAATTTGCTCCTACATATGTCATACATACCACAATTAATTTGTTTAACACAATCAGTATTCTTCTAAATAAATTTTTATAGTAATGCTCTATATTTACCCATTTTTCCTTTATGATTCTTTGTTTTTGCCATCTAGGCTGTCATTTTATGTCACTTCTCTTTGACAGAAGAGTATTTTGGGGGATTTCTAGCAATGTATTTTCTGGAAGCAAAGTATTTTAGTTTTGATTGGTCTGAAAATTTCTTCAAGAACTCATATTTCAAGGATATTTTCATTGGGTATAGAATTCAAGATGAAGAGCTTTTTTCAGCATTTCAGTGTTGTAAATTTCTTGTCTTTGACTTTTATTCTTGTTACCCTCTATATAATGTGACCCCTCCAGCTACTCTTAACTCTTTTTATTTTTGGATTTTAAATTATGATATGCCTATGGGTTGTTTTTAGTTTTATTTTGCAAGGGGTTCACAGAGCTTATTGAGCATATGGTTGATGTATTTCTTTAATTTTGGAAAATTAGAAAACTCATGGCCATATTAAAAAAAAAAAATCCCCATGCTCTGTTTCTCCTCTAAATCTAGAGCTTCATTATAACCTGTCTTGTACTGTAGGTCTCTGAGGCTGGCTTTGCTTTGTTTTCCTGTGCTTCCATTTGAATAATTACTAGTAGCCTCTCTTTGGGTTCACTATGTTTTTCTTCCACTCTGTCTAGTCTGTTGTAATCTTATATAATGATTTTATTATCTCAAATACACATTTCATTAGCTCTATAACTTCTTTTTGGTTATTTTTTATGTTTGCTAGTTTTGGAATTTGTGGAATTTTTAAAAATCCATTTTGAAAACTATTATCTGTATACATAAACACACATACATGCACATTACACATACACACAAATTAAATCCATCAACTGGGTCACTGTTGAATCTGCTTCTGTTAAGTTTTTTCTTCTCAACAAAAACAAAATAGTTACTTTTCTTTTAATTATAGGTTATGTTTTTTAATTCCTTCATTGTTCTTATAAATTTTTATTGTATGCTATTGATTGTGTATAAAAGAACAGTGGACTGAGGTAGATACTTTCTTTCAGAAAAATCTTGTACTTCCTTTTGTTAGATAAGTAGGGTGAAGGGTTATTTTTTTTGATCTAATGAATTAAACTGAGTTTGGGTTGGATTAGTGACTATCAATTCAACTTGGGTTTCAAATGTCTTAGGGGAGAGATCTAGCTGCTTCCACTTAGCTAATTAAACTATAAGACTTCTCTATGTCAGTCCTTCTCTCAGAATCCAGCATTATCTGTTATTCTGTAAATATTTGTGAGGTAAAATGGACAGAATGGACAATCTCTGTATTTGGGATTCCTTCAGATTCCTGTCCACCATAGCAGCATATGTATGGCTATTAAAATTCCACTAGTTCCTCCTTTTACCAGTGAAATGTTTTTAAAGAAGGCTAACCCCTTCTCAGTGTGTCCTCAGAATTTGATAATACTCCATGCTTAAAAGGCATCTTTTAAGGGAGAGCTCATCCATCTCTGGGATTCTTTGTACCCACAGCTCTTTAATGGCTTTAAAGAAATATTTATACTTTATATTATCTAGTGTTCTCTTAGAATTAAGGCAGAAGTGGTGTTTTCTTGTGAATATCTATATCTTAGCTAAAAACAGAACTCTCAAAGTGGCATTTTTAAAATTAGCCTAAATTGGAAGAGCACTGACATTTCTATTAATTTAATAAATTCTAAAGATCATTGACTCTCTTCCAAGTATTTTTCTAGATTCAGGGACTATATCAATGAGCAAAATACATAATTGTTGATTCTCTAGTGGACCAAAATGTTGATTATTGAAATAGCCACTTAAATAGTGTATTTAAATTGTTTGGCCCTCAGGAAGAACTATTTTCTTTCTGTGATTTTCAATGTATCTTCTGTATTCTCTTGCTCTTTTTTCAATACTGATTTAACCAGAAGTTGTACAATACTGGATTTAATTAACTATGTTGGTTCTGATCAAGATTTTAAAGGCATGAATCCTCTTATTCAAATAATATATGTTGCTCAGAAGCAAAATATATAAAGTTATAAAATCTGAGCTGTCCTGGTTATAGTGGATTTAGGAGATCTAAAACTTCACCTGCTTAATTTTCCTCTTCTGCCCTCCAGTTGTTCCTGCCTCAAGGCTGCCTCTGAAGTAGCTCCAAGGTTTCCCTCTGTTCCCAAGAATCTGAAGAGCCCAATTTGAAAACCATTTACGTAGATCATCCATGCAGGTAAGGGATTTTCCTGTTTCTTTTTTTATGACCATTTTCTTCAAGTTTCTGAGACAGATTAAATGCTTAGATGAAGTTAATGGTTGGTTTGAAATTAACTGCTGATATATCTGTATATATATTGAGTACACAGAGTTAGTTAATAGTTCTTTGGGGTTTTCTTCAAGCTCTACTTCATTGAGTTATAGAATCTCAGGAGTTGGAAATGGCCTTAGAGATAATTTAGCATAACCTCCTGCTCAATGAAAGTCTCCTTTCTACAATATCCCTGACAGATGGTCATTTAGCTTCCGCTTGAGCACTTGCCGTCATTGGAGTTCATTACTTTCTGAGATGATTTCATGTTGAATTGCTTTAAATATTAGTAATTTCTTCCTTATACTGAGCCCAAACATGCACCATGGTGATTGCCGATGATTGATAAAATTATTCTTCCAATTTTCTTAATCTCTTCCCCACCTGACCTGACTTACAGATCTTTCTCTTATTCCTCCATGCGTGTTCTACTGTTGAAGCATTTCTTTATTCTCAGTGGGGAATTGTGAAGAATGCATCAGATTCAACAAATGTACATGAGGAGTATACATGAGTAGGTACTCTTCTGTGAGGGCCATCTCATAGGGATGTTCCTTGAAAGCTCAGGACCCAGCAGATCTGATACCTAAGACTTTTGAGAGAGGTTCCTAACTGAGGTTCTTTCAGTGGGTTTTCTTTCAAACTTAGGATTTTTTTTCCCTTTTGTGTGTGTGTGTGGAGGGGGGAAGAACCTACTGTATACAATAGTTAAATAATAAGTTATTCATTAAATAGTATTTGTATAAGTTGGCAACTACCTATGTTAATCTTTCTTATTTATATTTTTAGTAGGGAAGAAGGTAGGGAGAGACATGGAAAATATGCTAAATTTCCAGTTGTGCTTACTATATTGTAAATAGGGAATATAAATCCTCTGACTCCTTAGAATAATTTTCTTTTTTTTTTTAAAGATTTTATTTATTTATTTGAGAGAGAGGCAGTGAGAGAGCCTGAGCGAGGAGAAGGTCAGAGGGAGAAGCAGACTCCCCGTGGAGCTGGGAGCCCAACCAACTGAGCCACCCAGGCGTCCCTAGAATAATTTTCTTTATGCTTACATAGTCTTTTTTTTATTGTAGTTGATGCACAATATTACTTTTGTTTTAGGTATATTCTATACTCACAAAAAGTGTAGCTACTGTCAGTTACCATACTAGACTATTACAGTTCCGCTGACTATATTCCCTATGCTGCACTTTATATATGCTTATATAGCCTTTTAAAGATTATTGTAACATCCAAAGTTTAGTTATCCATGCTAACGGTAACTGAACATGGAAAATGCCATAGAAAGTCCAGACATCTGACCATTTTTACTACTTCTTCATGTTGAGTGCCTTCATTCACTTCTAACTATTCAAAATCTAACTATGCCTATGAATCTAGGCAAGTCCTAATATTTCTTTAATGCTTTTTCTCAATATTGTAATTTCTAATGAGTTCAGCTTTCCAAACTCTCACATTTGTTAGTCTTAAACATTTATTAACTAATGGTTTGCCAGGCATTGTGTCATGTACTTCAAGTAAAGTGATGAAGCACAGTCTTACGTTCAGAAGTGTACACTAACAAATGTTACAGAACAGTATGGGAAGTGCTTTGGTACAAATAAGCACAGAGCCATTTGTGAAGAGGCAAAGGACACTTAATTTTCTCTCTGTGTGTTCTTGGCAGATATGGAGTGATGTAGTGTAGTGGTACCAGGAAGAAGTCTCACATCCTGAAGGGCAAGTGGAAGTTTGCTCATTGTATCATGATCATTTTTTATATATCTATTTTAATATGTGACTGTTAACATTGGAATAGTGGTATTAAGTATAGACCCTGCACCCCAATGAGTATAATTTATAGATTATCTTTTTATCTTTGGAGGTCTTCAGGCCATGTTTGCAAACATATTAAGCAGTGGATATGACATTGAAAAGATAATCTTTCAAGACTTTTCCAAAAATAAGCAGCTGTAATTTTTCTGTTCTCTATTAAACTAGAATTATATATTAATCTTTCTACTGCTTGAATAATATTATTCTCAGAAATTTTTATAAATTGTACTGAAGGATTGTTATTTGGTCCTAGCTTTTGCTAAAGTTCAGTTATTTTATCTTTAAATGGTTTATATTTTATGCCCATAACAATTTTTCCTTTTCTTGTTGGTGTTTATATTTCTCAAATATTTGTAAAAGATGATCATAATTTTTAGCATTCATTCAAACCATACGTAGGGGTTAAATTATTTTTTATTTTTTACTTTTTGCTGTGCCTCTCTGAAACTCCACTAGATGTTTTCCAACTTCCTGCTTTTGACATGCCCAGTTGAATGTATTTCAGCTCATTTGCACATAACATGTATTTTGCATATTGCTTCCCACCTTGTGGTTGTTTGGTTTGGTTATATTTGATCTTCTACTGCAGAAAGGCTTATGTAGCTTCCCAGTCAATATCCATAGACAGACTAGCATTTCTAAGACATATGGTGCCAAACAAACCCTTTATGTACGTTGAACCCCAGATTAATATTATAGAACCAAGTAATATCCAATATAAGAAATTTAAAATTTAATTTATAGCCGCTAGCTAATTCATGCATAATCAAATCCTTACACAGAAATACTTTATATTGTATTCACTGGAGCTCTTAAGCAAGATTTATTTGAAATCAAACTGTATTTACACAAATGTTTGTTGTGCTCATCTGACCAAATAAAAAGTGCAGGTTAAGCTTAAACATCTTTTTTTTTTTCCCCATCGCATGACCTCTACTCAGGAATGCCCCATCAAACAACAGATTTAAAATTTAAAACATGTTTGCCAACACTGGAAATTCCCCAAAGCTCAGATTAATTACCAAAATCTCCTGCAAGCTCAGCAGCAACAGCACAGTGAGCTCCACAGACCTTATTTTGTACAAAATTGGCATGTTTTTGAACTTAGTGAACTCTCTGTAGACTTCTTATTCACAGCATTCAGGCTACTTTATGAAAAGTTCATTTTGCAGTAATTAAATGTTAGTCTTGGTCTATAATCAAACTTTAAGGGAGTGTTAGAAATTTTCAAGCAAATATGAAAAATATAAGTGAATTTAATAATTTATGACTTTCTTTAAAAGGGAATCTAATTCATAATTAGACTGTTCATTCACTCAGTCTCATAATGTCTACTAATTTCCACAATAAATATTTCTTTTTAAGAGTTTAGAAGTGTATCCTTTACTGAGGGAACAGGGATGATTAAGACTTAGTTCTAGGACTCATGAAGCTCATATTTGTCCAGACAATCGAGTGTTAGATGCTGTAATAGAGGTTTTTACAAGTTGTTAAGTGGGCATTGAGGGAAGGACACATTTCCTGAAGAGTAGGATGGATCAAGAAATACTTAACACGGTCAAGATTGGAGCTGATATTGAAGAATAATTATTAGGACGAGGAGTATAGAGAATGGACTAAGGAAAAGGAAGAGAAAGGGGGAGAAAAAGGAAAGACCAAAGACCAAGGATACAGTGGTCCGATAAAGGTTGGGAGAGTCATCAGTGGTAGCTAATTTGGTATGGTTAGAGCTGAAGGTTTATACTGGAAAGTGCTAAGAGTTGAGGGTAGAAAATAAGCAGGGGTCAGGTAATACAAGATTTCTAATTTTATGCTAAGAAGATTAAAATTTTTATTTTGTATATATATTATAGTCAGTGATATATTTTTAAAGCGTAATTATCTCTTCATTGGATGGTGTTGAGGTCATCTCAGTGAGTGATCTACCTTTTCTTTTCTTCCTTCTATCCACTCTGCCTTTCAAACTGCTTATTCTCTCTCCTTTCCTCCTGTCTTCTTTTCCTTCACTCCTACCCTCCTTCCTTTTCTCCCTTCTATACTTTTACTGTCTCCCTTTTGCCTTCTTCCCCTCCTAATTTCTTCCTGCCTTAATGGATTTATATTGCTTCAATTTTTTTCTGTAAAATCTGATATTTTAAAATACTTTAAGCATTTAACATTATGCCATCAAGTCTTTTGAATTTTGCAGTTTCAACTTATTAACTTTATTTTTTTAAATATTTTATTTATTTATTTGACAGATAGAGATCACAAGTAGGCAGAGAGGCAGGCAGAGAAAGAGAGAGAGAGGAGGAAGCAGGCTCCCTGCTGAGCAGAGAGCTGAATGTGGGGCTCGATCCCAGGACCCTGGGATCATGACCCAAGCTGAAGTCAGAGGCTTTAACCCACTGAGCCACTCAGGTGCCCCTCAGCTTATTGACTTTAAACAAGTTACTTTGCCATTGTAAAATGTGAGTTCTTCCACCTGTAACCAAAACAGAATGGAAAACAAGTCATCCATCCAAACTAATCATTTGAAAATGCAAATATAAGAATTAAATATTCTCTTATTAAAGTGTTATATTTTTCCCATGACTTTAAGCAAAGGACTTAAAAAAAGTTTCAAATGTAATACATGACTTTCATATTTTTCTAGCATACTTTATTTTCATCTGCTTATTTTGGTGATAAATATTGTTTCCTAATGGTTCTTTGAGATTCAAATATTTAGATGTACTATTGATTCACTAAATATTTTATAGATTATCAAGAAATGTACTTGAAAATGTATTTCTGTATTGTACAAAATTTTCACAGGTATTTGTATATTTTTTGGATAGATGATTATTCCAGTAAAGGGTTAAAGAGAAAGGATAGTGATTTCTGTTAGAATTAAATCAATGTGGGTTTAAAGACTATCTCAGGTACTCTGGGGATTTAGCGGGAAATTTGAAAAGGAAAATTTCAAGGTTGAAAAAGGTGAATATTATGGCAGGGAAACTAAGATTTTATTTTTGAAAGATTGTGTGAATTTCAATTATTAATTATGAAGTCATTTATTTAATACTGTCCTCTTATTCAACCTGATATCAGATTTTATACATGAAGATGCCATTATGTTTTTTTTTATTCAACAGCATTTATTTATGGTATATCTCCTCCATTTATTATTTCTGAGTCCTAGAGCAGGTTCCTTAGCAAGTTTGATCCCAGATATTTGATTTCCAAAGCCTCTAATGAAGTTGCCTATTAATGAGACAACATTGCCTGATAGGAACTGGATAATGTCTGAATATTGATTGTGATATCTTTTGAAGTGCTTCTATTTAATCCAATTTAAAGAAATAAGGAGTTAGAAACTGACAAAGTCTACACTGTAATTTTTAAACACAATTCATTCATATTTATATATAATATTAAAATGAGAACTTACAAATATTAGTTATATTAATGGTGTTGAGTTATAAGGCCATTACTGTTATACCTGTAATATATGTGCTTTTGAGGGTTCTAGATTTTTAATAATAGGATTTTTTTTTTTTAGTGATGTCAACAAGGTGGTAGAATAGGAGTTTTCCACTGTTATCCCACCACAGACATTGATTTTGTCAACCACTTATAGACAAGAGTACTTTTGTGGGAGTCCAGGAGTCTAGCAGAGAAGTCATAGCACATTTTTGGAGCAAAAAACCAAGAAAGACACCTTGAAGAATCTAAGAATAGAGTCTTAAAAATAGATTTTACTTTACCTACATCACTCTTCTCCCAAGACAGCTCAGCTCAGTGCCAAGAGACCCCCTCTCCTGACCCACAGTTTCTCCCTCTGAGGAAATCAGGAGCATAGTGAATGAGCACCTGCCTTCCTCAGAACCCTCATCAAGAGGCACTTTTTTCTTGCCTTGCCAAGAAGACTGAGGCAATCAGCATAGCTGAGAGGTTGGGAGAGGCTAGGCACATAGCAACCAGGACTCTGGAGCTCATTAGAGGATGACAGAAGTGTCACAGCCTCTATAAAAAAGCCGGCCCATGAGTTGTTTGGGATACATTTTCAATGAAACCCTCAACTGGCCCATGGGCACCCCCTGTACTTCATGTGCTTCATCCCGTCCTGCCTCATGGCTGACTCCCCATGCACCTCCACAGATGGTGAGAGCAAACCTTTGTAGATGGAGTGTGTGCTTTTGCAGAAAGCATACCCAACTTTGCAGGCTTGGGAGAAACCATAAAAACTTGAGCTCCCTAGGGAACTGCCCTAGGGAAAATAAATAGCAGGCTCTCAACACTTGGCCTGGCTTTGCAGAATTGGGAGAAGACATGCAATCTTAAGAATTCCCCTGCAAGAAAGGAAAAAGAGGCATGGAGCAGACAAAACCATAGAAAAGGTCTGAGAAGGCCTCAGAGTCACTAGTTGGGCTGACTGGTGAAGAAGGTACATCTCTCCCAAAGCTCATTAATAAAGACTAGAGGAAGTGCCTGCTTCTTCAGATGCAAAGATAGCAATGCAAAACTTTAAGGAACACTAAAAATCAAGGAAACATGATATCCCCAAAGGAACACAATTTTCCAGCAACTAACTCTAAAGAAATGGAGATTTATCCCTGATAAAGAATGAAAAATAATAGTTTTAAAGAAGCTAGGGAACTATAAGAGAACATAAATATGTGATGACCCAGATTTTGTTGAGTTATCTACAAATAAAATGAGAAATTCAACAAAGATAGAAATTATTTAAAACATTCTGGAACTGAAGAGTATAAAGAATTTATGTAACAACATAAAAACATGGAAGTCTAAAGTTAACTGGTAAGGTATACACACTTGGAAATCTTATACTGCAGTTGGGGTATGTAAATCACATTTAATTGTAGTGTAGTGTTAAAAGACCAAAGACTTAAACAGAGCTGAAAGAGTAGAGTTTTTATATGTGACCCAAATAATCAACTTAAATTCTTGTGTTTTACGTAAGCCTCATGGTAACCCCAAAGCAAAAATCCGTAGTAATTAACCTGAAAGAGAAAGAGAAAGAAAGAAGTATGTTACCAAAAATCATGAAATCACAAAGAAAGGAGGAGAGGAAGCAAGGAAGAAAGAAATACTAAACAGTCAGAAAACAATGACACTGTAAGTCATTACCTATAAACAAATGTCTCTTCTGACTATAATGGCATGAAACTAGAAATCAGTAAAAGGAAGAAACTAGAGGATTCACAAGTATGTGGAAATGAAACAGTACATACCTGAATAGTAAATGAGTCAAAGAAGGTCAGTGGTTCAAAGAAGAAGTCAGTGAAATATAAAAATATCTTGAACAATGGAAAATGAAAACACAGCATACCAGAATGTAGGAATGGAGGAAAGCAGTTCTAAGAGGGAAGTTTTTAGTAGTAAAGGCCTACATTAAACTAAGAGAAAAATTTCAAACAAACAGCCTAATTTTGTAATTCAAGAAATTGGGAAAAGAATAAGCTTAGCCTAAGTTATGTGAAGGAAGGAAAAAGAACAGAGCAGAAATAAATGAAAGAGATGAGGAAAACAACAAAAAGATCAGTGAAACTAAGGGCTTTTTTTTTTTAAAGATAAAATTGGCAAACTTTTAGCTAGACTATAATAAAAGAAATGAAAGGGAGGGGATTCAATAAATATAAATGAGAAGAGAAATATTATACTGACAGCAAAGAAATACAGTGTATCGTGAGAGACAACTTTGAGCAATTATATGTCAACAAATGGATAACCTAGAAGAAGTGGATAAATTATTAGACACATACAACCTACCAAGACTGAATAATGAAGAATAAAGGAATCTGGACAGACCAAAAACAAATGATATTGAATTGGTATTCAAAAATCTCCCAACAAAGAAAAGTCCAGGATCAGATGGTGTCACTGGTGAATGCTATCAAATGGGTAAAGAAGACTTAATACCAATCTTTCTCAACCTCTTCCAAAAACTTGAAGAGGAAGAAGAATCATTTCCAAACTCATTTTACAAGTCCAGCATTATCCTGTTTATCAAAGCCAGTAAGGATGCTATAAGAAAAAAAATTATAGGCCAATATCTTTGATGAACATAGAAAAATCCTCAACAAAATACTGGTAACCAAATTCCACAGTACATTAAAAGGATCATATACCACAATCAAATGGGATTTATCCCTGGATTAGAAAGATAGTCCAACATATGCAAATCAATAGAAGTTATATACCATATTAATAGGAGGAAAGATAAAATAAGTTGATTATTTTAATAGATGCCAAAATAGCATTGACAAACTCCAACATGATAAAAACACAAAAGAAATTAGGTATAGAAGGAATGTACTTTGATATAATAAAGGCCACATATGACAGACTTATAGCTGACATCATACTCAATGGTGAGAAGCAAGAAGTTCTCCTTCTGAAATCAGGAACAAGACAAGGGTTCCTTATATTGCATCTAGTACTGGAGGTTCTAGCCATAGCAGTTAGGCAAGAGTAAGAAATAAAAGGTCTGCAAATCAGAAAGGGAACAGTAAACCTGACTTGTTTATAGATGACATGATCTTATAAATAGAATATCTAAAGACTATTAAAAAAACTATACTTATGAACGAGTTCAGTAAAGCTTCATGATATAAATTAACATACAAGATCTGTTGTATTTCTGTATACTAACAATGAACTGATAAATCAAGAAAACAATCCCACTTACAGTAACATCAAAAGAGTATATTTAGGAATAAATTTAACCAGAATGTGATAAGCCTGTACAATGAAAACTGTAAAGCATTGGTGAAAAAATTGTAGAAGACTCAGATAAATGAAAAGATGTATCCTGTTTATGGACTGGAGGAATTAACGTTAAAATGTCCATACTACTCAAAGCAATCTACAGATTCAGTGCAGTTCCTAACCAAAATTCCAGTAAAGCTGGGGTGGGGAGAGACAGGGAGATTGCACACACAGAAGAAAAAGCAGTGTGAAGATGGAGGTAGAGATTTGAGTGTGTTGGTCACAGCCAAAGAACGTGGGAAACAGAGCTGGAAGGGTGAAGGCACAAATTCTTCCCTTTATCTTCTTATAGCAATGTGGTCTTGCCAACATGCCAAAGAGAGGGTGGTTCTTGATTTTGGCTCAGTAAAACTGATGTGGAACTTTCTTGCCTACAGACTTCGAGAATAGATTTCTGTTGTTTAAGCTGAAAAACTTTTTTTTCTTCTCGGAATTGGTGTCAAGTAATAGAGAAAGTTTTACCAGCATAACTGATGTCTGAGTATATTCATTAGCCTATTTTTGTTAGCAGTTAAGATTTCTACCCTCAGATTTATGTGGATTTATGTAAAATTTCTAGATTTATGTAAAATTTACAATGGTTTATTGGCTTAAATGAATTAAAAGTGCAGTGATACACTGATATCAAAAGCTTCATTTCATCAGACATTATTAAAAAAATTAAAAGTACAATTCATTTAATAGGTTGGTATATCAAAATTGTTAAGAATTATTAAAATTCATTAAAAAAGATACTCTCATAGACTGACACAAAACTTAGTACTAGATTTTTGGTGTCATTACAACAGAATGAAAATACAAGTTCTTAGCTTACCAGAAGGACAGCATGCATCAGAGTTTCGACGATGCTGGCTCATGTTATTCAGTGGCAAATCATATGGTAAAATAGTTATCTCTGGAAATATAGGACACAGGTCATGTATGAAATGAATTCCTGGCTTTGGGGGAAACTTAACGGTATTGTTTGTTTACCGTGTTTGCTCTTGGATGTGTTTAACACAGCATGGAAAGAATTTGCCAATTTGCAAGTAAGAATGAAAAAGAAGGTAGAACATTCCGTAATGCGGTTTGAAAGAGGCAACTTCTTCTTAAACCCAAATAGTAAGAAAGTATGAGAACCACTTGGGAAAACTTTGAGTGACTTCTTATTAAAGTTCACCCTTTGTCAAGGACCAAATTAAGAATATGGTTTCAATACCTATTGTTAATTATCTTCAGTGGATTATGGTCCCTCAGGCAAAGTTCAGGTTAAGACAATGGAGCCACATAAAAGTTCGTAATTCGATAAAATGACTTAAAGACAAAAACTCAAGTTTATGGTTCTACTGAAGCCCAGAAGTTCAGTGTCTAAACATTAATTTGAGAGAGACACATGAAGACAAGAGACCAAAGGAATATAGCTGTTTGGGTGTCTATATAAAAGAAAAATAGAATTCTTTTTTTTTTTTTTTTTTAAAGATTTTATTTATTTATTTGACAGACAGAGACCACAAGTAGGCAAGAGAAGCAGGCAGGGAGAGAGAGAAGGAAGCGGGCTCTCTATGGAGCAGAGAGCCCGATGTGGGGCTCAATCCCAGAACCCTGGGATCACGACCCGAGCTGAAAGCAGAGGATTTAACCCACTGAGCCACCCAGGAGCCCCAAGAAAAATAGAATTCTGAGTGTGTTTCTAGGCATATGAATAAGATTGGTATTAGGTAAATATGAAACCTGTTAAATTTCTGGAAGAGTTGTACTTCCAAAAAGAACTAGGGAGTCTGTGACTCAGACTCCAACTGATTGTTGGACCACCAGTATTTCCTACACAATCTTAAAAAACATCCCTTTTTTAATATTCAGGGAAGCCTTTTACAGATGCTTATTGTTAGTGCTTATAAGAAAATGAAGTGTAAGTTGCTAACCAGTGATCTGAAAATTTTCAAAATAGTTATGGAGTTGGTTAATCAAATAGAAGAGATGTAGAGCATAGGAATGTTGTAAGGTATAAGAACTAGACTAGAAATCTGTAATCTCCTACTTGGCTCAGTTGGTGGAGCGTGCAACTTTTGATCTTGGGATTGGTGAGTTCGAGCCCCATGTTGGGTGTAGAGGTTACTTAAAAAATAAAATCCTAAAAAATCTGTAATGTTGCCTTTATGCTCCAATATATAGCTCAGTGTTCTTGGCCAAGAAATCTTATCTTTCTTGTAAAAATTTAGTTAATAATGTATCAACTAGCCATTTCAGAATTTTGTTTTGAGAATAAAATGAAAGGGAACATTCTTTGAAAATGTTACAGAGTGATAGAAAGAAAAACTGACTCACCCACGTAATCAGAGGACTGTAGTACTATTAAACAGATACATGATGTAGTTTTGTCACCTAATTTGTTTAGCTCATTAGAATAGCTAGCCTCTTCTATTGTTTTGATCCTATAAGATACGTGCATCTGATTATTTTAGTCACTGAACATTTGAATTTTTTAAAAGACTTTTTTATTTATTAGGATAAGCATGAGTGGGAGGGACAGAGGGAGAAGAAGAGAGAATCTCAGGCAGCCTTCCACTCAGCGTGGAGCCCAATTCAGGCCTTGATCTCACAACTCTAAGGTCAGGACCTGAGCTGAAACCAAGAGTCAGACTCTTAACTGTCTGTGTCACCCCAGTGCCCCTAGTCACTCATCATTTAAACAAAAAGCACATCTTTTTCTTTTTAGAGAGCTTCCAGATGGGATGTTTTTTAGCACCTATGATAGATAAGAAAATAAGAGACAGTGGTCTTCCCAGATTTTAAAAAATTTTAATTGTGGTAGGTCAAATAAATAAAAGTGAAATTTTTTAAAAAATTTAAGGATTTGAACATAAAAATCTAAGGACAACCCACTGGCAAATGTCATGTAAAGTGAATTTACATTATGGGCATAGAAAATTGTAGTATTTTTAAAGCACAGACTAAGTGAAGCATAAGATGTGAATGTGTATATTTCCCCTAGTGCCTCATGAATGTTTTCTAGGCCTCTCCCAAAGGTCACAACCACTCAAAGCAGTGTCATGTCAATTAAAACTGTCTACAAATTGAAGTGCATTTTGGCATTTGTTCAATTACTGAATAATGTGGAAAGCCTGGAAAGGGTCAGTCATCTTCAGGAGTCTGAACTAGGGACGAATTTTCCAAGTTTGGTTTATTATTCAGAATAGAGGCTATGCTGTCTTGACAAATTTAAAACAACAACTAAAGTGTGTTTCTTGCCTGTGCCAGATGCCTGTATGATGAGCTGGCCTGGGGCTTCTGCTCAGTTTCATCATAGTGCTCACTCTGGAATTCAGAATAATATATCAACTACAGTCTGAACACTGGCAGTAACTATAGTTGAAGCAGAAAAGAAATTGTCCTAACATGCGCAATTATAGTATCTGTGAGGGAGAAACACCTAGTCATTTCCACCCTCCTTTCTTTGACCATAGGACGATGTACACAGCCATGTCTGAGGTACATAGCACAAAAAGTTTAAGCCTCCTGTGGGTAGGAGACCTGATGGCGCATAACATGTCTTTTTTTTTTATTTTGATTTTTTAATTTCTTTTCAGCATAACAGTATTCATTGTTTTTGCACCACACCCAGTACTCCATGCAATACGTGCCCTCCCTAATACCCACCACCAGCTCCCCTAACCTCCCACCCCCTGCCCCTTCAAAACTCCTCAGGTTGTTTTTCAGAGTCCATAACTCATTTGGCTTTTTACAGTACAGATTTATCACTTATATTCCAAAAGCCTACTTCTACAAATCGAATATTTTTATTTAGGGGCACCTGGACGGCTCAGTGGGTTAAACCTCTGCCTTCAGCTCAGGTCCTTATCTCAGGGTCCTGGGATCAAGCCCCGTATTGGGCTCTCTGCTCAGCAGGGAGCCTACTTTCCCCTCTCTCTCTGCCTGCCTCTTTGCCTACTTGTGATCTCTATGTCAAATAAATAAATAAAATCTTTTAAAAAAGAATATTGTTATTTGAGTATAAAGATCTAACACCCTTTACCCATGTCCTAAACTTAGTATTTATCAAAGTTTTGACATGCTAAGTTTAAAAAAAAAAAATTCCAACAGTCTGTGAACTAAAAGTTTCATTCCTAAATAATTTTTATGCTTTTTTTGTTCATTCTTAGGACTACTTTATAGCTCACATGGGGTACTGATTAGGTAACTAGAAAATGCTACATGTGGTAAAGGGGCCCTCTCATCTCTGCCAGAAACTGCCATTGAAAGTTCTCATCTATCAACACTCAGGTATCTTGGCAAGGACTAGGATCCCTAAAGCACTGGCTGGCAGGCAAAGCCACTTTGGGATAGCTTGAAATTCTCATTAGAGAGCTGCTGTATGAAAGATGAAAATAAGGGATGTCAATGTGAAATTATGTATGGGTTTTTTTACGTCCAACATCTGAGGATAAAAGACAATTTTTATACATTTTTGCTATGTGAAGTTGTTCTTTCTTTTTTTTTTTTAAGATTTTATTTATTTATTTGATAGAGAGATCACAAGTAGGCAGAGAGGCAGGCAGAGAGAGAGAGGGAAGCAGGCTCCCCACTGAGCAGAGAGCCCGATGTGGGGCTCGATCCCAGGACCTTGAGATCATGACCTGAGCTGAAGGCAGAGGCTTAACCCACTGAGCCACCCAGGCGCACCTATGAGGTTGTTCTTAATAATGTATAATTAACATAGATTGAACTTTGTATCATCAGAAAATGACCTCCTTATTTTTTTTTAAATTTTATTATTTCAGTGTTCCAAGATTCATTGTTTATGCACCACACCTAGTGCTCCATGCAATACGTGCCCTCCTTAATACCCACCACCAGGCTCACCCAACTCCCCATCTCATCCCCTCCAAAACCCTGTTTCTCAGAGTCCATAGTCTCTCATGATTCATCTCCCCCTCCAATTTCCCCCAATTCTCCCTAATGTCTTCCATGTTATTCTTTATGTTCCACAAGTAAGTGAAACCATATGATACTTCACTCTCTCTGCTTGACTGACTTCACTCAGCATAATCTCCTTCAGTCCCATCCATGTTAATACAAAAGTTGGGTATTCATCCTTTCTGATGGAGGCATAATACTCCATTGTATATATGGACCATATCTTCTTTATCCATTCGTCTGTTGAAGGGCTTCTTGGCTCTTTCCCCAGTTTAGCGACTGTGGCCATTGCTGCTTGAACATTGAGGTGCAGATGGCTCTTCTTTTCAGTATGTCTGTATCTTTGTGGTAAATACCCAGTCGTCCAATTGTAGGGTCATAGGCTAACTCTACGTTTAATTTCTTAAGGAATCTCCACACTGTTCTCCAAAGTGGCTGCACCAACTTGCATTCCCACTGACAGTGTAAGAAGGTTCCTCTTTCTCCACATCCTCTCCAACGCTTGTTGATTTCTGTCCTGTTAATTTTGGCCATTCTTACTGATGTAAGGTTGTATCTCAATGGTTTTTTTTTTTTTTTTAATTTTTTAAATTTCTTTTCAGTGTTCCAGAGTTCATTGTGTATGCACCATACCAGTGCTCCATGTAATATGTGCTTTCCACAATACCCACCAGGCTCACCCAACCTCCCACCCCTACTCCCCTCCAAAACCCTAAGTTAGTTCCTCAGAGTCCACAGTCTCTCATGATTCATCTCCCCCTCCAATTTCTCCCATCTCCCTTCCCCCATCCATCTCCCCATGTCCTCCGTGTTATTTCTTATGCTCCACAAATATGCGAAACCATATGATAATTGACTCTCTCTTCTTGACTTACTTCAGTCAGTGTAATCTCTTCAAGTCCTGTCCCTGTTGATACAAAAGTTGGGTTTTCATCCTTTCTGATGGAGGCATAATATTCCATAGTATATATGGACCACATCTTTATCCATTCATCCATTGAAGGGCATCTTGATTCTTTACACAGTTTGGTGATTGTGGCCATTGCTGCTATGAACATTGGGGTACAGATGGCCCTTCTTTTCACTACATCTGTATCTTTGGAGCAAATACTCAGTAGTACAATTGCAAGGTCATAGGGAAGCTCTATTTTTAATTTCTTAAGGAATCTCCACTGTTTTCCAAAGTGGCTTCACCAACTTGCATTCCCACCAACAGTGTAAGAGGGTTCCCCTTTCTCCACATCCTCTCCAACACATGTTGTTTACTGTCTTGTTAATTTTGGCCATTATAACTGGTGTAAGGTGGTATCTCAGTGTGGTTTTGATTTGAATCTCCCTGATGGCTAGTGATGATGAACATTTTTTCATGTGTCTATTAGCCATTTGTATGTCTTCTTTGGAGAAGTGTCTGTTCATGTCTTCTGCCCATTTTTTGATGTGATTATTGGTTTTGTGTGTGTTGAGTTTGTGGAGTTCTTTATAGGTCTTGGATATCAGCCCTTTGTCTGTAGGTGTCATTTGCAAATATCTTCTCCCATTCTGATGGTTCCCTTTTTGTTTTGTTGACTGTTTGACTGTTTCCTTTGTTGTGCAGAAGCTTTTGATCTTGGTGAAGTCCCAAAATTCCATTTTTGCTTTTGTTTCCTTTGCCTTTGGAGACATATCTTGAAAGAAGTTGCTGTGGCCAATGTCGAAGAGGGTACTGCCTATGTTCTTCTCTAGGATTCTGATGGATTCCTGTCTCACATTGAGGTCTTTTATCCATTTTGAGTTTATCTTTGTGTATGGTTTAAGAGAATGGTCAAAGTTCATTCTTCTACATATAGGTGTCCAATTTTCCCAGCACCATTTATTGAAGAGACTTTTTTCCATGGTATATTTTTTCTAGCTTTGTCGAAGATTATTTGACCACAGAGTTGCAGGTCTGAACTCTGTTCCACTGGTCTAAGTGCCTATTTTTGTGCCAGTACCATGCTGTCTTGGTGATCACAGCTTTGTAGTAAAGCTTGAAATCAGGCAATGTGATGCCCCTAGTTTTGTTTTTCTTTTTCAACCTATCCTAAGCGATGCAGGTTCCCTTCTGGTTCCATACAGATTTCAGGGTTGTTTTTTCCAACACTTTGAAAAATGCCAGTGGAATTTTGATCGGGATGGTATTGAAAGTATAGATGGCTCTAGGCAGTATAGACATTTTAACAATGTTTATTCTTCTGATCCATGAGTATGGAATGCTCTTCCATCTTTTTGTGTTGTCTTTGATTTCTTTCATGAGTGCTCTGTAGTTCCTTGAGTACAGATCCTTTACCTCTTTGGTTAGGTTTAGAAAGTGACCTTTTTAAATTTAATATTTAAAAAATTTAGTTCAATGGTTTTAATCTCAAATTCTATTTTAATATATTTAAATCCTGCTTTCTTTGTGTTCATATTTTGGGGCATACTGTCTGTACTGTCGTTATAAACTTTATTTGCTGTTTTTCATTTTCTAAAGTACTTTTTTAAATTCCAGTTAACATACAGTATAATATTAGTTTCAGGTGTACAATATAGTGATTCAGCACTTCCATACAACATCTGGTGTCACAGTAGGTACCCTCCATAATCCTCATTTCCTATTTAACCCATCCCTCCTCTACCTTACCTCTGGTAACCATCAGTTTGTTCTCTATAGTTAAGAGTCTGTTTCTTGATTTGCCCCCCCTTCCCCCCCCCACTTCGCTTGGTTTTTTTGTTTGTTTGCTTGTTTACTTTGGTAAGGAAAGCACTGACACATGTTCAGTTGGATTTACTTCAAGGAATTCTATATTTCTAAGATTTTATTTATTTATTTTTGAGAGAGAGAGAGAGGGAGAACGAGAATACATAAGCAGAGGAAGAAGCAGGCAGAGGGAGAAGCAGACTCCTTGCTGAGGAGGGATCACAGTGTGGGACTCGATCCCAGAACCCTGGGATCATGGCCTGAGCTGAAGGCAGATGTTTAACTGACTGAGCCACCTAGGTGCCCGGAATTTTGTATTTCTTTTTCTCTTTTTTTTTTTTTTTTTTTTTAAGATTTTTATCTATTTATTTGACAGAGATCACAAGTAGGCAGAGAGGCAGGCAGAGAGAGAGAGGTGGGAGCAGGCTCCCTGTGGAGCCTAGAGCTCGATGCGGGGCTTGATCCCAGGACCCTGGGATCATGACCTGAGCCGAAGGCAGACGCTTAACCCACTGAGCCACCCAGGCGCCCCTGGAATTTTGTATTTCTAATGCCATTTTAGGCTATATTGATTTTTATCATTTTTTCCCTAAAGATGAGTTGCTAGAATGTAAGGAAAATTTTTATTTATTTTGGTTGAATTTTAAAAGTCCAGCTTGCAACTTAATCATCATGTTAATTCTAAACATTTATCTCTCTCTGTATGTTTAATTTTATTATATGATCTGTTATATCATTTTTAAGAAAAACTTTTTTTTCTTCCAATCTTAAACTCCTTTTTTCTTTTTTTCCTCTACTAAATGGCCTGGGATATCTCATTCATTCATTCATTCATTCAACAAATATGTATTGAACATCTATTATATGCCAGAAACTATTCTAGGTACTTGGAATGTATCTGAGAAAAGGAAATGGTAAAATACTCCTTCTCTCATAGAGTTAAAACCTAGGCAAAAGTAATCCTAAACCAAGAACGAAGAAAAGGTGAGAACAACCCAGACTGGCCAAGGCGCAACATGCTGCTATATGTCCACGACAAGCGCTGATGCCTCCTGCTGCGGTCACCGCCATGCCCAAGAGAAAGACTGAAGAGGATGCCAAATGAGATAAAGCCAAGGTGAAGAATGAGCCACAGAAAAGATCTGCAAGGTTATCTGCTGAACAGGCTCCTTCAGCACTAGAGCTCATGCCTAGAAAGGTCCCTGCAAAGAATGGGAGAGGAGGTGCCCAAAGGGAAAAAGGGGCAAGCTGATGCTGGCAAGGATGGGAATATGCCTATAGAAAATAGAGATGCCCTCACAGAGCCGGCGCAGAAAGCTGAAGGGGCGGGAGATGTGAAGTATGTGCAGTTTTGATAACTGTGAACTTCTGGTGACTGTACAGTTTGAAATAGTGTTTTTTTTTTTTATCAATAATTATAAAAGTGCAGAATTTTGTTTTACTTTTTTTTTTTTTAAGCTCTGTTGTTAGCACACAGAGTATTTCATTGTTGTTTTGGGGGAAAGGGCATATGTCACTAACAGAATATCTTCAAAGCTAGATTGATACCAGGGGAAAAGCACCTTTCCCTTCTAGTTTTGAGAAACTTCCTCTTGGCTCCTAGGAGTAGGTCTTGTTTGATGTTGACACACATGAGACACCTTGGCCCAAACACCCCTGGTGGTGTGGGAAAACGAAAATTCGTTATTTATGTCCTCTTCTCCCTCTCTTCCTTCAATATAGACTTCACTCCCTTAAACTCAGAGACCTGTTGGAACCTGACCCCAAAACCCAGTGCCCAGGGTGTCAGGCAATCAGGACTTTATGATGTCACCACTGAGATGGCATCACTTAGAAGAGTTCCTTTTTTAGCTTGTGGGTCTTCAGATTGGTGATTCTGCCATTTTATTTTATTTCCTGAAAGTCAGGATTAGCTTGTGAAAAATTATTAAACCACATGATAACTGTGAAGTGTCAGCCCTCACTCTAAACTTTGCCTGCTCAGAGCATCACATGAAGACTTCATTGTGTTTTATAGTCGCTTTCTGATTTTGGTAGTCCATTGAAGAAGGGGGTTTAAAAGTTGTTGTATCCTGTTAACCATCATCTGCTCATGTCCTGCCTGAAATACCATGATTGTTTATGAAAACTATCTTTAATAAAGCTGAATACAGTTTGGCTTGGGGGGAAAATATCACATACCAAATTATGGACTGCATTAGAAGATAAAAATGATAGGGAGGAAAGGGAAAGTAGTTCAGGTAAAGAGGAGTACCTGGATTTGGAAGAGGGGAGGGGAGAAAGAAGGTTGTATTTTTTGTTTTGTTTTTAAAGATTTTATTTATTCATTTGAGAGAGAGATCACAAGCAGGCAGAGAGGCAGGCAGAGAGAGAGAGGGAAGCAGGCTCCCTAGTGAGCAGAGAGCCCGATGCGGGGCTCCATCCCAGGACCCTGAGATCATGACCTGAGCTGAAGGCAGAGGCTTAACCCACTGAGCCACCCAGGTGCCCTGAAGGTTGCATTTTTAAATAAAGTGGCAAAGTGAAGGGTCACGAACAAGGTGATAAGCAATCAATCAAACAACAACAACAAAACCACTTGAAGGCCTTAAGGTATAAACCATAAAAACTCCAGAAGGAAGAGCATTGCAGCCAGAGGAACAGCCAGTACAAAGGCCCAGTTGGAGCAAAGAGACCACAAGAGGGTCTCTTTGAGACCAGAGAACAGTACATAAGAAAAGCACAGAGGGGAAATGGGAGCACACAGATCATGTAAGGTTTTGTAGGGTAAGTTTTAAACTTTAAGGGAATGGAGAGTCATTGGGGGATTTGATCAAAAAAGTAAGGTAAATTAATATATATGAGAAAGATCTTCTTAAGAGTCCCTTTGCATCTTTTTAATTTGAATTATTTTCCATTAAGATATAATAAACTTTCATTCAAATTATTGGTATTATTTGTGGAAGTTTGGCTTATTGTTGTGCTCTGTTCTTTCACATAGAGAATAATAGAATTGTTACTGGTAAGTCAAAATAAATCAATTCATATTAAGGTCTTAGGAGATTGTTTTTCTTTTCTTTTTCTTTTCCTTTCAAAATGATTTAATACTTTTTATTGTGAAATATGTACATAAGAATATGTATATATGTGTGTGTGTATGTATGTATGGAGATTAATAGTAAAAAAATAATGTGCCCATATCCAACACAATATATATTATTTGGATTTGCCAGTTTTATGGAATCATACTTACTCTGTTTTTTATAACTTGCTTGCTAATAATTTTGTTGTTGTCTATAGTTACCATATAGCCATAGTTCCTTATTTGTTCTTTTTTGTCTCTTTGTATCTCTCTCTTTAATTTTTTTTAAAGATTTTATTTATTTATTAGAGAGGGAGAGCATAAGCAGGGGGAGTAGGAGAGGGAGAAGCAGGCTCCTCGCTGAGCAGGGAGTTTAATGTGGGGTTTGATTCCCAGACACTAGGTTGGTGACCTGAGCCAAAGGCAGACGCTTAACTGACTGAGCCACTGAGGTACCCCCACCCCTCTCTCTTTTAAACTAGGATATATTTTAATACCAAGTGTTAGGAGTTATCTCTGGGTGGGGATTAAAGGTGATTGTTTCTTTTTTTCCTTTAATTCCAGCTTTAACATTTTAATAATGTACTATATATTAAGCAGAAGTTATTAATAGAAATAATATAGCTAAATAACTTTTAATATATAATCTATAATGTCACTTATTTTGCCATTCTCCTTTTGGAATTTGAGTGCCCTAAAAGATAGCTGACATTAATACACATAATTTTTGCATGTTGTTTTTGTTGCTGGGATGCCTACTAATGACTGAAACTCAGCAGAATCTTTTTAAACAGATTTCCTGAGATATCTTTGACATAAAAAAGTTGTAAATATTTAAGATGTACAACTTGATGTTTTGATATATGTATGCATTGTGAAAAGATCACCACAATCAAACTAATTAGCATATCTATCACCTTTACATATTTACAATTTTGTGTCAAGAAAATTTAAGATCATCTTTATAAATCTGAAGTAAAAACAAAATCCTCTATCCTCACCATGCTGTATATCATATCTCTATAATTTATTTAGCTTGCATAGCTGAAAATTTGTAACCTTTGACCAGCCCCTGTCAACTACCATTCTACTTTGCTTCTATGAGTTTAACTATTTTACATTCTGTAAAGTGAGATTGTGTTATATTTCTTTCTGTGTCTTGCTTATTTCATTTACTATAATGTCCTCTAGCTTCATCCATGTTCTTAAAAATGTCAGGATTTCTTTTTTTATGAGACCAGTGCTCTAACCCCTGAGCTACGGAGCCAGGATTTCTTTTTTTAATCTGGAATAATATTCTATTCAATATACTGGTGTTCAAAATCAGAGTTCTTATGAAAACTTTAGTAAGCCAAAATGGCATAAAGTGTAGAAACGGTGGCCATTAATTTATATGGGAAAATTTTTGAGCATTTCCCAGACCCAGAAAGTAACTTCCTGTAGGCCAGTGCTATTTCCTTTCCTTTCCTTCCCTTCCCCTCCCCTTTCATTTGCCCTTTCTCTATTCCTTCCTTCCTTCCTTCTTTCCTCCCTTCCTTCCCCCTTCCCTTTCCCTCCTTTCCCTTCCCTCCTTCTCCCCCCCACTTTTTAAAAAGATTTTATTTATTTGTGAGAGAAAGCAAGTATACATGCACAAGCTGCCGGAGGGGGTAAAGGGAGAGGCAGAAACAGACACCTGGCTGAGCAGAGAAACCCATGTGGGACTCGATCCTGGGTTGAAGGCAGCTGCTTAACTGACTGAGCCACCCAAGTGCCCCAGGCCACCGTTATTTTCACTTTTTTCCTTTTTTCATAAAAGTGAAAATTGTTTCCAGATTTAAATTAGTGAAAACAGGTGGGTGAGGTGGTATAATACAAGCTTTTGAAAAGCAGGTGATACATATACACGTACCTATATGTATACATACCTCACATTTTATTCATTCATCCATTGATAGACCCTTCGGTTGTTTCCATAACTTGGCTATTGTGAATAATACTGCAGTGGATGAGAGGGGTGCAGCTATCTCTTCAAGATACTGATTTCAATTATTTTAGATATATACCCAGAAGTGAAGATTCTGGGGGTGCCTGGGTGCCTTACTCATTTAAGTGTCTAACTTTTGGTTTGGGCTCCAGTCATGATCTCGCAGTTGTGAGATCAGGACTGAGGTCAGGTTACTTGAATAAACAGTTATAAATATCAGTTGTAAATATGAATAAAACAGTTATAAACAAATGAATATATGTATTATTATATATTATATATATGTTATATATATTATAAATAAATGAATAAAATAGTTATCCATGGTCAGTTATCCATGGTCAGGTCTTTAGTAAGCCAAAATGGCATAAAGTGTAGAAACGGTTTCCTGCTTTTTTGGGTAACTACGAAGGAGTGTGATTGCTGGATGGTATTGTAAGGGAATGTTTAGAGAGTCAGATGGGTTACTGTGGGGCCATTGCACCTGCACTGGATCTCAGTGCTGAGGTTCTTGTGATGGTACGTCTTGGGCTTTTCTGGCCCAGAGAGGGGATTAGAACCAGCTCAGGTAGCTGAAATCTCTTAAAGGCAAAAATGATGGCACCTTTGATGAAGGTTTGAGGGGATCTTTTCAGTAGATGTGATGACTATTGGTTTCCTTAGTGGTGAAAGCTGCTGGGTTCTATTGCAAGCAGGCAGCTGGGATCCACAGCTCTGAACACTGACATCCTTGGTAAAAGTTACAGGGCACTATGGTGGCTGCTTTTCAAGCCCACGTGGGGAAGACTGATGGGGTCTTCTGAGGCCAGACAATTTGTAGCCTGTGGTGTCACTTGCCGTGTGGTTAATATGAGTAGCCTTGCCCTTCTCTGTTTCTGGTGTCTCAGCTATGCTGAACTCCCCAGTGATCTCGGTAGGGTGAGGTGCAGCAGGTCCTTCAGGAAAGCAGGTCCTTCAGTGTTCAGAAAAGCTGGGGGAATCCAGTGCTCACCCTGCTTTGCTTTTCCTCTTCTAGGAGAACTTGTGGGTTGATCTCCCTCTTGGCACTGATCAGTGCTTGCCTAGGGGATAGGATGATGTAGGTAAAATGCCATTTTTCTTTCTACCTTTTCTTGTGGTTTTTCTTACGTTTTGTTTTCACCCCCAAATGTGTTGCTGTAGCTTCTTGAGTAGACTCCAAGGCTCCCTGAGAGGTATTTTTATTCATGGATAGTTGTCCAGTTGTTCTTTTGTGGAGTGATGAACATGAGATCTCAGACTTGGCCATCTTGCTGACATCACCTAATGGAACTTTTTATTCATTTTCAGTGCTGTGGAGTGAACCAAATGCCAGCATTTGATTATAAATACAATTATCCATTTTATTGTGACAGACCTCTCTCCTTATGTATTTATTTAGCTTTTGCTTTTATGAACACTACAGCTATGAATATTCTCTTGTCTGTCTTTTGGTGTTCATATATACCATATATAGAGTTACATAGGGGATTCTTTGTATTAGCTTTGGAACATTTCTATGGTTGCAGTCATTTGACAGCTCAACTGGGTCTGCAGGGTCCAAGATGATCTTGCTTAATTGGCTTGGCAGTTGATGTTGGCTAACATAACAAATCAGTTATTCTCCATATCACCTCTCCCAGTAGGCTAGACTCAGTTTTTTCATAGCAGGGTACTCTGATGGTTCTAAGAGAGTGAAAGCAAAGGATAGAAAATCTCTTAAGTTCCATGCTCTGTAATTGCCACACATTCTGTTGGTCAAAGTAAGGCAAAAGACCAGTCTGGATTTAAGAGGTGGAGATGTAGGTAACACCCCTTTGTGGACATGTTTTCAATCTAGCACAGTTTATTTTCCAGCCCAAACAATTGTTTTTGTTATGTATTGTTATATAATAAACCACCTCAAACTTAATAAAATAACAATGATTTATTATTTCCTGTGATTCTTGTGGTTGACAATCTTTTCAGGTTTTCTGTTTTTCTAGCTTGTGAGCATTTATGAGGTTGGAGTCATCTGGTGGCTTGAATTGGTCTGGAGGATCCATGAAGGCCTCCCAACCTGTCTGGAAGTTGGAACGGGCTATTGAGTAGAAGAGTGTGTATCTTCTATAGGTATAGCATGTTATCCTTTAGTAAACTGGATTAAGATTTTTCACACCATTGTGGTTTTGAAATTTAGTAAGTAAGAGTAGAATCCACAAAGGCTGTAACATCCTAAGCTCTATAGCCCCCCTGACATCACTTCCAATAGATAATTGGTCAAAGCCAGACATAACATTAGTCTGGTTTCAAGGGGTGGGGAAGTAAGCTTCTGTTGATGGAACGAGTTGCCACCTATCATGGAGATGCTTTCAATCCACCATTGCTTGAGAGGATTTTTTCTTTAAAGTCTACTTTTTCTGATAGTGTGTACACACACACACACACACACACACACGCACACACACACCACACAGTGTTAATATTTTCCTGGTTTTATTTTGGTCATTTAAACTTTTTTCTTTTCCTGCTCCTTTAAATAGCATGTGGCTTAGCTTTTAAAATCCATCCAAAAATATATTTGTTTTTAAACTTCCTTTTGTTATATTTTTAAAAATAACATTTTACAAATTCCATTATTTTTTTTCCTGTGGACTAGTTTGAGTGCTGGAACATTCTCATGTTATGTGATGTAGTATGTCTCTGCTGTTTGGATTCACTGGTATGTCTATTCTGGCATTTGATTGAACAGAATTTCAGGGTAAATGTCAATTGTGTTCTGGAATTTAGCCAACGTGATTGCTGGTAGAATTATGGAAAAATTTAGGTAACTATAGTCTGAGAAGTATTACAGAATTTCTCCTTTATCTAAGAAATAGTACAAATAAAATTTTTGTTGGATATTGATTGGCAGTTATTTATTTCCAGAAAAACTGTCATGACTTTTATTTTATTTATTTATTTTTAAAGATTTTATTTACTTATTTGACAGAGAGAGGAGTCACAAGTAGGCAGAGAGACAGGCAGAGAGAGAGGGTGAAGCAGGCTCCCTGCCGAGCAGAGAGCCCGATGTGGGCCTGGATCCCAGGACCCTGAGATCGTGACCTGAGCTGAAGGCAGAGGCTTTAACCCACTGAGCCACCCAGGTGCCCCTGTCATGACTTTTAATACATTCTCAATACTCTCTTCAATATAAAATGTTATCCTTAACAGAAATTTCTGAACTGCTGAAAGTTAATTTCATTTAAATATATTGTAAACAACAAATTTTCTCACACGGAGAGTTTTCAACAACATATCTTTATTTAAAAGTAATTTTCTCCAGTTTCTTTAATTTTAACAGAAATGCCTCTTTAATTTTGACAAATTTAAAATAAAGTCTTACTTTTGAGGATGAATCTATTTTTGCTCCTATTTCCTGCTATATTTTACATTTTGACAGGAATTTTTAGCAACTATTTTCTTAAGTATTTATAAGGTATTGGACAACATATTTTTATGATCCCAAAACTATTTTGAATTATTTTTTATTTTCTTAAACCTATCATTCTTAATTTATAAGCAGTGACTACACTAAGGTAAAAATTATGGTTGCAAAGCCAAATCTGTTAGCACTTGAACTATGGTAGAGTTGTTTCATTTAGCAGGGAAATTAACTGTATAACAATTGTGTTATACACACAAAATACCAGGGAAAGAGCAGCATACTGGAGATTATAAATCACTATTTTCTCTTGAATACTACTGAAAAAATCTAAATACACTTGAATATAGTCTTTTGTTCAATATTAGTAGTAACATCTATGAAGTCTTATTAAATTGTGGACCTGAGAAGATCACATGTCATGGAAGACTGGCGAAAATAAAGTCAACACTTTGTTTTCTGAGAACATATTTGGGGTGGATTAACAAATTTCTGGTTTTACTTTGTATGAGGTATAACAGAGTAATGGGAATTTATATTTTTTTGGAGATGTTCAGAATTAGTAGTGACTGACAAACTGAGATCAAGTAACTCCCTCATTTTCCTTTACTTCTGGACACTTCATAGGTATTAAAGCTAAGCCTCTGGCCTTGACGTCTAGGAGAGAGGGAACATATGGAGAACAAGGCATCGAGGTAGCCCAGACTTCCCAGCATCTGCCAGAGAGCTCCTTATGTGACTCCACCCCTTTCCTGCTTTCTGACCAGGTGTTTCAAGCATCATCAATCAGCCTCTGGCTGACTATTAAGCAGCAGTGGGAAGGTAAAGAGGCCCCTGCCCAAGTAATTGAGAGTTAAAGTATTTACACACCTCTATTATTCTGTTAGGCTCACAAATAGCCTTATTAAAATGATGCTCTAATAAACTCCTCCCCAACTAGCTTCAAAAAACATACACAAGAGCCAGCTTCATTATCAGCAAACTGCAGGCTTTGCCGGAGTCTGTAGAGCAGGTGACAATTTGATTTTTAAGTGGCTTACTGATACTTTGCATTGATGTAGCACCATTCAAATGAAATCTCAGAGTGCTCTACAAAACATTAATTAATGATAGCTTATAATATCCCATGGAGGATGGTACATTTTGCAGCTACCCTTTTAGAGATGAAGTTTCCAGGGGTTAAGAGACTTGATAGAAGTTACACTTGAAAAGCAGTTGTGAAGCTATAAACTGAGTTCAGAATTTGAAACTATCAATTTCTAGTACTATCAACCAGGACTCATTTCTTCTTATTGCATATTAATAACCAAAATGATCAACATGTTGAGTTTTTATTTAAAGCAAAATTAGCATAATTCAGAAAATAAAAAGATCAGTGTTGCAGAAAGGCCTTCTCAATAGTTCTGATAATGGGTATAACTTTCTCCTTGATGCAGAGATAGTTAAATCTACAAAATGGGGGTGTTTACTATAAAAGACAGTAAATTATTTGATGATGGTGCATTGTTGGTAAAATGTAAGGTTAAATTTGTCAATTTGGCATTGAATATCAATTTGAGAGTTCAAAACTAACACTGATAGATACCTGGTTGTAACTAATCTCTAAAGAACATGTGCAGTGTGGTGGTTAAGATCACAGGCTTTGGAGCTCAGTGGAGTTAAACACAACATTTGATGCTGCCATTTATTTGCTGGGACACAATTGCTGGAGACAATTACTGAATCCTTCTGAACTTCCATTTTCTCATTTGTAAAAATAGTATCTAACATAGTTAAAACATGCATACGTACACACAAATGTATGAAAAATGCCAGGTTTGAGAGAAAAAAAAAAAAGAGGGAAACAAACCATAAGAGACTTTTAATGACAGAACAAACTGAAGGTTGATGGAGGGAGGTGGGTGGGGGATGGGCTATTTAGGTATTAAGGAGGGCACTGCTTATGATCAGTACTGCGTGTTATATGTTAGTGATGAATCACTAAATTTTCCTGAAACCAATATTATACTATATGTTAACCAGGATTTAAACTAAAATTTGAAAAAAAACAAAAACAAAAACAAAAAAACTAGTGTACTTCCAAAGGGGAAAAAAAAAAGAATGTCAGGTTTTTATCACAAATGTATTCCATTTCTCTGGTGGCTCTGGAAAAATCAACTCAAGTTTTCTGCATTTCTAAGCTTAAAAATATATTATCATGTAAATGGCATAAAATTTAAAATTTACCAAATGTACAAAATTGAAAAAGTGTCTCTTCTGATAGTTCCCACACCACCTAAATACCTTCCAAAAAGAACCTCAGAATATCTTAGGTATATTTCTAAATTTAGCTAAGAATTTACAGACCTATTTTACTTATCCATTTGCTTATGCAATCAAAATTGTTATATCTAATACATATTGTTCTAACAGTTGTTCTTTTTTTTTTTTTTATCATTTAAATGGGCCACGTTTCCACATTTAT
>PISX010020093.1:0-36554 GCA_004024625.1 Mellivora capensis
GAGGGTGCTTGCAATAAAGCCGGTCCTCGAATGCTCGCTTGCCTCGGTGCCTTTATTCCATTCAATCGGTCTGTGATCAAACCTAACAGTCATGGGTGATTATTCCTTAGCTCAAAAATAATTTGATTCAGGGGCCCCTGGGTGGCTTAGTCAGTTAAGCTTCTGCGTTTGGCTCAGGTCATGATCTCTAGGTCCTGGGATGGAGTCCAGTGTAGGCTCCTAGCTCAGCAGGGAGTCTGCTTCTTCCTCTCCCCCTGCCCCTCCCCCTGCTTATGCTTTCTCACGTGCTCACCCTCTCTCTCTCAGATAAATAAAATCTTTAAAAAAAATTTTGATCCTATTTCCAATACTTGCTTTTAGGCTAAAAAGCCTCACTCATATAAGATTGTGAATATTGCTAAGATGGGAGTTCTGTCATAGCATTTTCTCTCAAGTGTTTGAACTGGATTATATGTCAAAATAGGTTGTAAATTTAAAAACTACTGTATAACAAAAAAAACCCTCCTGTGTAATTAAAATTTATTTTTTGACCCAGCTTCAGAAAATTAAGTCACTCCTCAGATTTTGGAAGCAACGAATCAGAAACCACCCAACTTACAAAAATATTTATTACAGTACAGTTGGTAGAATCATTCATTCTCTCAGTTTCTGGGAACAGTATCCAAGAATTATTTACATATCAAGACTTAGAGAATCACCACTAAGAAATCTTTTTATGCTTCCAGTTCAAGACTCCTTGTTTAACTCAATATACTCCTAAAGATGTGGAAAATTTGAAACATGAATAATTTTAATATAGCTTTGTCAATTATTTTTTGATAAAATAAGTTAATGTGATTTTAACTTATTCAGACATGATTCACACATACTTATGTCTAACTTTTGGAGATGCACACTTAGTTCACTTACTGATATGAGAATGTCTGCCATGTGTACTGTTTGGCAAATACAGTTCTCATTGTCAAACTGGCAGATTAACTCAGGCTTATCTGTCATTATGATAAGCCTGTCTTTTTTTAAATTCATGTTTAAGTGTGTAAAAACACATCCCCATCCCACTTGTAAATGCAGTACTTGCAGAATACAAATTTATCCCACATTCTTCACATATTCCTTTAAAATATATGCAAGCTTAATATCCTAAACAATACTGTTTGCCATTAATGATAACATCCCACAGTCCATGCAAATCAAGGCAAAACATTTAGGCATCCAACACTTGTTCCTCAGTAAAAATGTTTCCAAATTTAAGCTAAAGATAAACTCAGGCTTTGTCGTAACACTGGCTCCTAGCACAGTACCTAGCACTTAGTAGATAATCAGCAAACATTTTTTTTTTCCTTTTTAAATTTTTTTAATTGTGGTAAAATAAACAGAACATAAAATGTACCACTTTAATCATGTTTAAGTGTGTAATGTAATGACATTAAGATATTTACATTGTTGTGCTACCATCACTGGCATCCATCTAAGAGGTCCTTATTTTGTAAAACTGGAACTTTGTACCAGGTAAACCTTCTCTCCCCACTGCCCCCTACCCCCAGCCCACAGCAACCACCATTCTACTTCCTGTTTCTATGAATTTGACTACCCTAAGTGCCTCATCTAGATGGAACCAGACTTACTTGTGATTTACTTACTTCACTTAGCATAGAGAGTTCACCCATGTTGTAGCATATGTCAGAATTTCCTTCCTACGTAAGGCTGAGTTATATTCTGTGGTATGTATATACCACGTTTTTTGTATGGGTTCTCTGTTAGTGTATACTTGGGTGGCTTCCACCTTTTCGCTCTGGTGAATAGTAAGAATATGAGTATATAAATACCTGTTGGAGTCCTTGCTTTCAGTTTCCCAAAAATGGACTTGCTGGATCATATGGTAATTATATTTTAGTGTTTTGAGGATCGCCATTCTGTTTGTCATGGTCCCTGTGCAATTTTACATTCTTACCAATAGTACATAAGCATTCTGGTTTCTCCATATTCTTACCAAAATTTGTTATTTTCTTTATTTTTTTTACTTATTTTATTATTTTTATTTATTTATTTTATTATTTATTATTTTATTGTTTTTATGTTTTTATTTTATTTTTTATTTATTCTTTAATTTTTATTTTCTTTATTTTTTAATAGACATCCTAATGGGTATGAGGTGGTATCTCATTTCGGTTTTGATTTGTATTTCCCTAATTTGCATTTATGATGGTGAGCATCTTTTCATGTGCTTATTGGCCATTTGTCTCTCTTCTTCTCAGTAGTACCATAGTTTTGTTTGCTCTAAGGCATAGATTTTTTTTTAATCTACCATAATTTGTGACACAGTCTGTTGAACAGTGGCTTCAGCCATCGTATTTATCCATCGAGCACAGTGATTTCATTACAGAGAATCATTTTTCTTAGGTGATTAGCTGAACTTCTAACTTACAGCTACTAATGTATACTGAGGACTGCCATTTTTCTGTGGGGGTATATGCTTCTCTAGCTTTCACTGTTAGCAGTGCTAATTTGTATCAAGCTTCTGAAGACAACTTTGATGAGAGCTTGTGCATATCAAACCTGTTTACATTTGTACTTCACTTTTCCTAATTTCCTTCCTCCATCCTCCTCTCTCCCTCCTCCCCCCTTCCTTCCTCTTTCTTTCTTTTGATTTTATTTATTCCTTTGACAGAGAGAAACAGTGAGAGCTCGAACAAAAGGTGGGGGGAGGGGAATAGGAGAGGGAAAAGCAGGTTTCCTGCTGAGCAGGGAGCCTGTTTCCAGCTTTGATCCCAGGACCCTGGGATCATGACCTGAGCTGAAGGCAGAGCTTAACTGACTAAGCCACCCAGGCGCCCCAGTTTTCCTAATTTTCAAAAAGTAGCTTTGTATGCATTGGTAGTAAAGAATATTATATGGTATGTGGCCTCATGCTAATTTTGTTTTATATCAGTCTCATGAAACCCATCTACATGAGTCAATTTTTTTTTTAATAGGGAATAAAAAGTGTGAGGCATTAAATGCACTAGAAATACCACATCTCTCCTGTCACAGCCTGGCCATATAGATATTTCTGAATGTCAAATAGAGGAAAGATGAAAAGGTCTGTCTTCTACAAAGTGTGGAGTGTGCTGGTAAAGCAAGACGCACAAAGGAGAACCAAAGTGATCACGGGTGCTTTCTCAAGCAGATCAGTTTAGGAAGCTTCGCATTTGGAAATGGAGATCTAAAAATTGATTTCCTTAAAATTGTATTCTTTTATCTCCACTGTAAAATCTTTATGTACTCTCTGATGTCTCCATAGCTCAGCCTGAAGATTGATGATGTATATATTTAGTCATTTGTTTTCCTTCCAGTCTGCATGTCGGGTCTGTCAAAAACCAAATTTCTAAACACACGAGGTTCAGACTAGGTCTTTGATGTTTCAGTGGTCTATTACTCTACCCCTTTCTCACACTCCATCTTGCTATGCATAAGTTTTGTTATCTAGGGTCTGTAGTCTCTTATGGGAGCACCTTGGCTCTTCTTTAGCCTTTTGTTATTCCATGTAAACTTTAGATTCGTGTGGATATGAATACATACACACACATCGTGTTCCTATCTGTGTCTATGGATGTACATTCATCTGCCACTGAGGCAGGTTTCTCATTTAGTCTATGCAGCAGGTATAAGCCTGCAGGTCCCAGTTTTGTGTGGGAGCCTCCAATACATCCTCTGCCCTGGGCTGGCCCTAAGCCAATGAAGTTGTCTCCAGATTTCAACAGAAATTTCTAGTTGGCTGAATCCGTTCCATGTCTGGCTTTGAAGACTCTTGCATTTAAAAACATTTCAATATTGGGGGCGCCTGGGTGGCTCAATGGGTTAAAGCCTCTGCTTTCGGCTCAGGTCATGATCCCAGAGTCCTGGGATCAAGCCCCGCATCGGGCTCTCTGATCCGTGGAGAGCCTGCTTCCTCCTCTCTCTCTGCCTGCCTTTCTGCTTACTTGTGATCTCTGTCTGTCAAATAAGTAAATAAAATCTTAAAAAAAAAAAAATTTCAATATTGTATTACACATGTAGGTATTTCCTCTCAGATGATCTTAATAAGGTGACTAAAATCTCATACTGCCCAAAATGCTAATCAAAAAGTGATTTTTCCATCCATAATATTTAAAAATGTAGAATACAGTAGTAACATAGAGATGTTTTAGAATGTTCTATAGCATATATTATGAAAAATTATAATACCATTTTTGAAAGGTTATAGCTGTTTAAAATGTACATCTTTTCCCAAGATGTCAGTCTTGCTTTATTCTTTAGGAAATAATGTACTCTTTGGTGAGCTTCTCTTTAAACTAACTTATGAAACATATTAAACAATTTAAATACTATGTTGAGATTGATAGTGAATCCAGTGAGTATCCAGGTGTTTTGAGTCTAAAAGTTTTATGTTGTGTTCAAAGAAAACATTATTTTATCATTTTTCAAATTTCCTTAAAAGTGTAGAACATGAACTTTATTTATTTTATTTTATTTTTATAACATAAACTTTAATTATATTCTCTCAATTAATTCTCTCCAAAAAAAGGATTCTGTTCTTTTTGATTGGAAAAGCAATTATCTTAGGTACTATATAACATGATAGGCTTTCATATCATTACCTGAGTTTGAATTTTAACTCTACTATTTCTCAGCTGTTTGACCTGGGACAAGTCAGTTAGCTACCCTGCGCCTCTCCTATACAATTAGATTATTGTGAAAATGTATTGATTTAATCCTTGCAAAGTGATCCTAGCCTAAATCAACAATTTTTATTATTTGTTAATACTGGTTTTGTTTTCTAACTGTTTAGAAAGTAAATGATAATATAAAATATTATTAATGTTTCACAAAGCAGTGTTTTGTTGTAGAAAGAATGCTGGCCCAGGATGAATGAATTAGGACTTCCATTATCCATAAATCAAGGATAGTTTTGTCAGCTTTATGTATTTTATGTTAGCTGAATCTTTGAAGAACACATTTTATACATAAAGAAAGGTTTTGAGGAGCAAGCAGTCCAGAACCCAGAAGAAAATGAAAGAGCTGACAGTAACAGAACATTTACCAAAGTGTCAAGCATATACTAAAAACTTTGCATACATCATCTCATCTGAATTTCACACACAAGTTCGCATAGGACCTACAGTATCTCCATTCGTCAGAGAAAGAACCTGAGTCTCAAAAAGATCCACTGATTTAAGCATATCACACAGTTGTTACAGATTTTACTCAGGGAGATTTTAAGGTTTTGTTAAAAAATATTTTAAATTTTCTTTTTTTGTAAATTATTTGTTTACAATTATAAAGTAGCTCTACATGGGTTTTTTGAGTCTCAGTTTTAATAATCATCTTCAGTCGATAGTACTCCTCTTAAATTCTGAAGAGCTGATTCAAATAGTGTATTGACAATACAGAGCAGAATAAAATTGTATACGTCTTACAAATATGTGGGAGTTCAGTGGGAAGGGTCAAAGATAATATTTACTGTGATTAGACTTTTTTGTATTCATTTTGCACACAAAAGCATAACTTGATCATTGTATGACCCTGAAATTTGCACATAAATTGAAAATTATATAACAGTGTCCTGCAGTAACCTTACTACATAAAAAATAGACAAGATGGGCTAATTAAAAAGTCTGAATTAGATTGTTCAGCATTTTAGAATCTCTTATTCTTCATTAAAGCCCATAAATGGTACCAAAATTAGAGAGGTTCTAGCACCTTGTGTTTTTAGGAAGGCCATGTATTTTCATACATGGGATTGTTTTTCATTGCATATGTTATTGGCCATTGCTGTAGCCCATCCAATCTATCATAGAACCAAGAGAGATCAATAATAGATGTAATTAACTGCTCACATTCTTTTTTAGTCCATGTCCTGAAATCAGTTTTACCAACCTTGAGAAAATCAACGTCATTTTTTGCTAAGGATTCTGGGATGAGAGCATAGAAACATGAATATAGGCAAGAAATAGGTGAAAAGTCTGTGCGTTTGTGGACCATACATAGGTAGGCATTATGAGGTTTATAAGTAATGCAAGAAGGTGGGAGAGAGAAAGTAGGCAAAAGAAGAAAGCGTGTGTATTTTTTGTTATATTTAGTGCGTCTGATATGCTGTAGAGAAATCCAACAGAAAAATGTATTGTAGGTCTCTAAATTCAGGAAGAGGTACAGATTGGGATGTAGATATCAGATCACCAGGCCCAGGTGGCAGATAAAACCATGACGTCCAAGGAGGAACAAAAGGAAATAAAGCAGGATCACAGTTTGTTTTGTTAGCATTTAAAAGCCTTAGCCATGGGCACCTGGGTGGCTCAGTCAAGGGTCAGACTCTTGACTTCAGCTCAGGTCAGGATCTCAGGGTCCAGGATCCGGCCCTGTATGTGGCTCCTTGCTGAACATGGAGCCTGCTTAAGATGCTTTCCCTCCTTCTGTCCCTCCCCCCACCACATGCATGCTCGCTCGCTCTCTCTCAAAAAAAAAAATTAATTGATTAATTAATTAATTAAAAGGCTTGGCCTAAAAAGGAGCCAAGATGAGAAGGAAGGTGAAGAAATGTCAGAGGGCTAGGAATGTGATTCCTTTAGCCAAGGAGCTAAGGGAACAGGGGGCTTCAAAAAGAAAGGCACTTCGCATACCAGAGGCAACAGTGAAGTCCAGAATGGAAAAGGTTGATACTTCTTTTAAAATGGTAATCAGGAACTCACCAGATAGCTGAACAAGCATCCTGTTTGTGGAATATAATGAATAGAAAAGAGGTGGGAATGGGTGAGGACTTCTGAATCACTAAACCACTAAAGCATTCATGCATAAAAGTATCACATTCTGAGTTTTGTTGGTGGTGGTGTTTTATTTCCTTATTATTTCTCCTTCCTTCCTTCTCAGGCATTCTAATAATGTTTTTCTGTCTAAACCTTTGAGTCACTGATTTGATATATTGCCTGGGGTTCTGCAGTCCATTGTTCTTAAGGAATACGAAGAATCCATAAAAAAAAAAAAAGCACTGGATATTTAGCATATGTCCAGATCTAAAATAAAAATGAAAATATGAGTCTCATGTCTGAAAAGACAGGTTGGAATATATCATTTTCTTTCATACAAACCTAGAAATAGTTTATAAAGTCACCTTTTTGTGTAAAAACATGAAAATATCAGTCTTTAGGAGATTTTCCATTTAGCGGGCACCTTGATTCTGTATCACCAGTTGAAAATCTCTCTCTCTCTCTCTCTCTTTCTTCTTTGTATGTTGCTAAATCCTTGCTGTATGCCAAGACACGGTCCACTAACTCTGCTAACACTTCTGATAATTTCGACACAAGCTGAACTTTGCCTTCGCGGAGACCACTGAGGTTACGTTTTCAGATGTCTTGCTAAGAATTGCCTGATATGTGCATTGACCTTCTTAAAACCCAACAATTTTTCTAACACAAGATAGATTTGAATGCTTCTGCTGAATAGAAGCTATGGAAGGTATTGCTAATTTCCGGATGATTGAAAATACGGTTATGTGCTATTAAGTTGCCAGCAGTGTTGAGATCTCCGTTCATTTGCAGACTTGCCCCTGATTGCATTTACAGAGCAAGAGAGCGCTCAAGTGAAATAAACAGTTCACCTGCGAAGGAAGATTTGGGGTGCTTGATGCTCTTCCAAAACGTGTTTTGGCCTTTTTCTTTTTTACACCAGACGTTGCTCTTCCTTCAAATAGACCTGAACCTTCCATGTTGCCAAACTTACTTGTTAAGGAAACTGAGAAGAAAGGAGTTTTATAAAGGAAATTCATAAAGGAACTACTTTGTCTCAGTCAGGTGGTCCAGTCTATCTTTCCAATTGGTTAAATGACTAGCTGAGATGACAGACACTTTGAAAGGCCATCAACGAAAGAACTGCATTAAGTATTTATTAGTGCAACACTATAAGCTTGGACTTTTTATTACCTTCTGATGGCAACAAATAAATATCTTTAATTATAGTGCTACCCATACTGTTTTACTAATAAATTTTTATCCCCAGGTTATAAATTCTTTGAAGGTAAGAACTATTGCAATATCCACCATGTTGTCTGACAGCAGCTTAATACATGTTTCTGGGATGAATGAATACAAGATTCTAAGTTGATGACATCACTAGAGGTAAACATTTAGCACTTTTTATGAGAGACTGATTTTCAGTATTCCCTTTTAGAGATGAATATTAAATGGCTCACCTAAGGGCACAGAGCTTTTATAAGAATGGGGGTTCAGATCATTACCTTGGTCCTTATATTTGGACTGCCCATTAATAATCAACATTTACGGGGCACCTGGGTGGCTCAGTGAGTTAAAGCCTCTGCCTTCGGCTAGGGTCATGATCCCAGGGTCCTGGGATCGAGTCCCACGTCGGGCTCTCTGCTCGGCGGGGAGCCTGCCTCCCTTTCTCTCTCTCTGCCTGCCTCTCTGCCTACTTGTGATCTCTGCCTGTCAAATAAATAAATAAAATCTTTAAAAAAAATAATATTTACTGCTGAGCACTACCAGTTCTCACTAGAGGTAAACTTACTTAGAATGATAAAACTTTTGAAACATACCTTCCATAAAAACTATCCAAAGATAATCAAGAGGTTAAAACAGACAAATAACCAGGCAAACCCACATATTAACCAGTAAAAAGAAACCATATTTATGGAAAAGTTTCCTCTTCCAGACAGTACAAAGGCATCTTGATGTTTCTGCTTCAATGGATGCCCTCAGATGCTGATATATGTTTACCTTTAAGTGAACACAAGATACAAAAAAAATTATATATATACCAATTTCAGGGATTTTTTTTTAAAGCATAGATCTACCATTGAACAAAATGCAGTTAGCATAATGTTTATATTAAATAAAGAACTATTGGGAGAAAATGTTTTATGGGACATTCTTTGGGTTATCTTTAGAATGTTCTAAGACATTAACAGTTTTTAAATATTAAATTTATATTGAAATTTAGGCTATGGAAGAACTGACAAAATTATATCATGGGATATGCTTCTCACTCACTAAAATATATAAAAATACTACAAAAAGTGCAAATTAATACTCTAAACTAAATTTAAAAAAAGAAAAAAAAATCTACCAGTCTTAGGATCATAAGAAGGGATTCAAAACCTAGATCATAGGTGGAAGCTAACTTCCCAGTGGCCTAAAGGATTTGAGGACCTGGACATAGAATATAGTACCTGGAGACCGGGTTTTTTGATCCTGTAGGGGAACAGGAGAGATAGACAATGAAACCTTTGCATAAGGCCTGGTCCTTTCCAGAAAAGCCTCAAAGATAATTTGTTGTCTGTCTAGGGACCTGGGAAAAACAAACAAAACAGGAGCTACCGTCATGAAACCAAAACCATGAAATTGTGCCACACCACATATAGGATGGAAAGTGATGTAAGAGTGAGAACTCCAAACAGCAAATTAATATTAAAATTTTTAGAACCACTTAAACTTCAAGGACAGTGCAGAAGCCAGTGTAAATTTATGCTGTTGAGGCCATCTGCTAATGGGATTGTGACAAAGAAAAAAGGAAAGCGTGACAAAAAGAATAGGCAGGATGCTAAATAAAAAGAGTTAAACTAGTAATAACATTATAACTGAACATAATTATCAATGGAAAAGTGAAACAAAGAGATTAGAGAAACAACTGAAGAGTAAATCATCAAATTAATATGCGTTTGGGGCACCTGGATGGCTCAGTCTGTTAAGCCAGTGACTTTTGGGTTTGCCTCAGGGCATGATCTCATGAGATCAGCCCCAGCTCTGCCCTCAGTGTGGATCTGCTTGAAGATTCTCTCCCTCAGCTCTCCCAACTCGCATGTGTTCTAAATAAATAAATCTTAAAAAATACATATATAAGCATATAATATACACGTGAATATATATTTTATATATATACATATATATGTGTGTGTATATATATATATATACACATATACGTGTGTGTGTGTGTATATATATATATATATATATATATGAGCTTACTCACCAGAATGCAGCACAGTAAAGAGGGGGAAAAAAACCAGACAGTGATTAAGAGACACTGAGGATCAGAGGAGTGAATTCAACATTTTTCTATAGGAGCTCCAGAGGTAGAAAAGAGAGACTTAGGGAAAGACATTAGTTGAAGAGATAATACTGATGATTTTTTATAACTGAAAAAATGGCATGACTTTTCAAGTCATTATAGCTTAAAAACAATGACATCTCAGTGGCAAGGAGCAACCTAGGACCCAGAGCATGGCTTCATATAACATTTTCCAATAAAAGGAACCAGGGTGAGGAGCTTGAGTGTCTCAGTTGGTTAAGTGTCTGCCCTCCACTCAGGTCATGATCCCAGGGTCCCAGATGGAGCCCTGCATCAGGCTTCCTGTTCAGTGGGGAGTCTGCTTCTTCCTCTGCTCCTCCCTCCTGCTCTGTTCTCCCTTGCTTTATCTCTCTCAAATAAATAAATGAAATCTTTAAAAAGGTTAAAAAAAGGACCTACCACTTCTTGGAGAAATGGCTGATCCTAGGACTGGGCCAGAAAACATGCAAAATGAGCCTGAAGCAACTACAGTGCTACAAGATAAGGTGGTATGCAAAAAGAGAAGCCTACATCAGTGGGTATATCAGAGGGACCCAGGAGCCAAGTGAAAGAGCTCCTCTTGGCCAAAGTTGGAACAAGTTGAACAATAAAATAAAGTTGCATTGTATTGTGACTCAAATTATAAAATATTCTTGAGTCCATACTAATATTTACTAAATATTCAGATCATCTGAATAAATATATGCTGAATAAATAAGTAAATGAGAGAGAAGAAACATTTCCATGAATAAGAATTCCAGGTAATTTATGTAGAGTCTCTGCCATGAAGAGGGGGACTGTAGATCACTATAGATGTGGCCTACAACTAGTGATTCCCTTCCGAAGAATGCAGTATGAAAAGGGACCTTACAGTGTAGAATCATGGCAGGCACTACATTAGCCAGGTGAACAAGGTCAACAGGAACACTACCAAGTCCTGTTAATAGTTTATACTCTTGTCACTACCTGATGAAAATAACACTTGTGTAGTCTTTCTTCCCTCAAACCATTAATTCTATCTAATCATGAGGGGAAAACAAGTAATAACAACAACAACAAACCCAAATTCCAGTAGAAAGGCATGCTACAAAAGACTTGACCAGTATTCTCCAACTAGGAAAAGTCATCAAAAACAAGGTAAATCTGAGAAGCAGTCAGAGCAAAGAGTCACCTGAGAAGACATGGATGGCATTACCAACTAAATAGCTTTGTCTTCAGAGGCAGGGAATATGCCCATTATGTCTTGCACGTGATTAGTATAGAGAAATGAAGGTGCTGAAAAATGTATGCCCATGTGAAATTTATTGTCTGCAAAGGAGGGCATATTGAATATCATAGCTTGAGAAGATGATAAAACTCATGTTTGCCCACAAATACAATCTACAGAACGATTATATCTAGTTCTGTATAATGAACCCTGTATATAAAACTTTTAATCCAAATAGAAATTGAAAGGGGGGAGAGCTTCTTGATTGTCAGTTCTGTTTCAAAGCAGAATAAAGCCAGTTTTTTTGTTTTGGGGTGTTTTTTTTTTTAAGATTTAATTTATTTATTAGAGAGAGCGAGCACAGGCAGACAGAGTGGCAAGCAGAGGGAGAAGCAGACTCCCTGCTGAGCAAGGAGCCCGATGTGGAACTGGATCCCAGCTGGGATCATGACCTGAGCCGAAGGCAGCCGCTTAACCAACTGAGCCACCCAAGTGTCCCAGAATAAAGCCAGTTTTAAACTGGAGTCGTTTTCAGGCTGGTGACCGTCTGTTCCAATCCATAGCAGATTAGCCTTAACATATGCATCATCCTTTTATTGCATTAAATATCTCAGCTACAGTCTTCTATAGACCTTTTCTTCATTGTAGGATTTTTGATTTATCATGCTTTAGTTCTAGATCTTTAGGATTCTGCCACCTTTTTTTCTTTTTCTTTTTTTTGGGAGGGGGGCGGGGGGGTGGGTAGGGGCAGAGAGAGTGAGACAGAGAGAATATTCAGTAGGCTCCATGCTCAGCACAGAGCCTGACGTGGGGCTCGGTTGCACGACCCTGAAATCATGACCTGAGCAGAAATCAAGAGTCACATGCTTCACTGACTGAGCCACCCAGGTGCCCCAACTTTTTTTTCCCTAAAATAAATATTAACTCTAGTTCTTTTTTTTTTTTTCCCATATGCTCTATTCTGCCAGCCATATTATCTCAACTCTCTATTATGAGCACCACTGTTCTTTCCATTCTTACAGCATTAACTGTGGGATATGTGAGATTATTGTTCATCCCACATATTTGTCAACCAGGTAGGAGATACTGCTTTTATCATTTTGATTGAATAAACCTGAAAGTGGCTGACTACGTGTAAGACAGTCCCACTAACATAATCTGCCTTTTCTACTTACTGTGATGATTTTGGTAACAAATGTCTGTCTACATTCTTGTCTTTTTTTTTTTTTACTTTTTTTTTTTTTACTTTTTTTTTTACATTCTTGTCTTAAAGAAGATCTACTTCTCTTAGAATTGTAGGTTCTTTTCTTTTTTCTTGGGGTGATGTCTAAACTATAGATATTTTAGTCTTTGCTTGCTTTACTGCAATTTAAAGGACTGACTTGATTTCTTTTCATGTCATTGCTACTCTATATTGTTAAGGAAATGAGCCTCATTTAGACATGTAGTCCATTCTAGTCATTTTTAAAAACTGAAGAGTGAATTATTTAAAGTCAAAACACATTTCCTCTCTGGAGTAATTATATAGGGCTCCACAGCCTATGGCATGAAGAAATAAAATAATCCCCAATGCATAGAGTTGCATACTAAATAATGCCCACATACTGCTCTGAGTTAACTATAAATTCTCACTAGTGTTAATTAAAAATTATATGGCAAAGCTTCTTCTATAAACCACTCAATGAACATGACCTTTAATTCTTCTTGCTGATGCTGATAGTTAAACTCCTTGCCATTTTCTTAGATGCCTTCTTTCATTCTGCATTTTTATACTATATTTTACTGGTAAATTATTTCTGGAAATTATAGAAGTTAAAACTTGCATTTTTATCAGAGATTTACTCTTTTTCTTCATGGAAATACTAGCTAACTTTAAGTAAATTACCCTTATCTCAGGCACATCAGCTATGTACCTCTAATAATCTGTGTAACAAAAGAATTGTGAGCTTTATTTAATTTGTTGAACTAGATTAAAAATAGTTTGGGACCATTAATGCACATCTCTGTGAAGGTATAAAGTATTGTCATTGGACTTCTTGTGATTTAAAATGATACTCAAATATGTAAATTGCTAAGATTGGTTTGGGTAATATGGACTTTTAACAATGTTGGTTATTCCAGTCTATGGAAACTGTATATCTTTCCAATTTTTTAAATATCATCTTCAATTTCTTCCATTAGTGTTTTATAGTTTTCAGAGTACAGGTCTTTCAATTCTTTGGTTAAGTTTCTTCCCATTTTGTCAATTTGGGTGCAGCTGTAAATGGGATTGTTTTCTTAATTTCTCTTCCTACTACTTTATTATTAGTGTGTAGGAATGCAGAAATTTCTGTATATTAATTTTGCATCTTGTGACTTTACTGAATTCATTTATTCTAACAATTTTTTTGGTGGAGTCTTTAGTATTTTCTATATATAGTGTCATGTCATCTCCAAATAGTAAAAGTTTTACTTCCTTACCAATCTTGGATGCCTTTTATTTTCCTTTCTTATCTGATTACTGTGATTGGGGCTTTCAGTACTACCTTGAATAAAAGTGGGAGTGGACAGTCCTTCTCCTCATCTTAGAGGAAAATATCTTCTTTTTTCTCCCTTGAAGATGATATTAGCTGTGGATTTTTCATATAGGGCCTTTATTATATTGAGGTATATGTTCCCTCTGAAACTATTTTGTTGGTAGTTTTTGTCATAAATGGATGTTGTACTTTGTCCAATGTTTTTTCTGCATTTCTTGAGGTGATCATATGGTTTTTGTCCTTTCTTTTGTTAATCTGATGTCATGTTGATTGATTTATGAATAGTGAACCATCCCTGTATCCCAGGAATAAATGCCACTTGATGGTGGTGAATCAATTTTTTCACGTGTTGCTGGATTCAGTTTGCTAATATTTTGTTGAAGGTTTTTTCATCTATCCTCATCAGAGATATGGGCCTATATATCTCTTTGTCTGGTTTCAATATCAGTAAATCTGGCCTTATAGGATGAATTTGGAAACTTTCCTTCCTCTTTTATTTTTTTGGAATAGTTTGGGAAGAATTGGTATTAAAATGTTTGGTAGAATTTACCTGTGAAAATTGTTGTTGTTGTTGTTGTTGTTGTTTTTAATTTTTAATTTTTTAATTTTTTACAAGCATATAATGTATTATTAGCCTCAGGGGTACAGGTCTGTGAATCGCCAGGTTTACACACTTCACATACCCTCCCCAATGTCCATAACCCAACTACCCTCTCCCTACCCCCCTACCCTCCCCACCACCCTCAGTTTGTTTTGTGACATTAAGAGTCTCTTACAGTTTGTCTCCCTTCCGATCCCATCTTGTTTCATTTATTCTTTTCCTAACCCCCAAACCCCCCATGTTGCATCTCTAAGATTTTATTTATTTGACAGAGAGATCACAAGTAGGCAGAGAGGCAGGCAGAGAAGGGGGGGGGGAGCAGGCTCCCTGCTGAGCAGAGAGCCCGATGCTGCTGATGCTGCTGGGCTCTATCCCAGGACCCTGAGATCATGACCTGAGCGGAAGGCAGAGGCTTAACCAAATGAGCCACCCAGGTGACCCTACCTGTGAAAATTGTTAAAGTGGCCATACTACTCAAAGCAATCTATGGATTTAATGCAATCCTTATCAAAATACCAATGACAGTTTCCATAGAACTAGAACAGATACTCCTAAAATTCATATGGAATCCCAAAATACCCCGAGTTGCTGAAGCAGTCTTGAAAAAGACGAACAAATTTGGAGGCATCACAATTCCAGATTTCAAGATGTACTACAAATCTGTAATAATCACACCAGTATGATAATGGCACAAAAATAGACATATTGATCAATAAAACATAATAGCAAATCTAGAAATAAGCCCACACGTATATTGTCATCTGCTAGAGAGGAGGCAAGAATATACAATGGGGAAAAATAGTCCTTTCAAGAAATGATTTTGAGAAAACTGGACAACTACATGGTAAAGAAAGAAACTGGACCACTTTCTTACACCACACACAAAAACTCAAAATGGATTAAAGAGCTAAATATGAGACCTGAAACTATAAAACTGCTAGAAAAAAAATATGGGCAGTAATTTCTTTGGAAAAATGGAAACATTTTTCCATTCAACATGTCTCCTCATTCAAGAAAACAAAGCAAAATTAAACTCTTGGGACTAGACCAAAATTAAAAACTTTTGCACAGCAAAGGAAACCATCAACAAGACAAAAAAAAGCAATCTACTCAATGGAAGAAGATATTTTCAAATGATATATCTGATAAGGGATTAATATCTGAAATATATGAAGAACTTATACAACTCAGTACCAAAAAAAAAATCACATTTAAAAATGGACAGAGGACACAGACATTTTTCTAAAGAAGACATATGTGTGGCATAAGGACACATGAAGAGGTGTTCAGCATTACTAAGCCATCAGGGAAATGCAAATCAAAACAATGAGATATCACTTTATACCTGTCAGAACGGCAAAAAAGCAAAAACAACACACACACACACACACACACACACACACACACACACAGAAATAACAAGTGTTGGCAAGAATGTAGAGAAGAACCCTCGTGCCCTATTGGTGGGAATGAAGATTGGTGTAGCCATGGCAGAAAACAATGTAGAGGTTCCTTAAAAAATTAAAAGTAGAAATACCTTATGATACAGTAATTTCATTACTGGATATTTATCTAAAGCAAATGAAAACACTAATTCAAAAAGATATATTCACTCTTCTGTTTATTGCAGCCTTATTTGCAAAGTTAAGATTTTGAAGCAATTCAAATATCCGTTTGTAGATGAATGGATATAGTGTGTATATATACACACACCATATCCTATATATAAATATATATATATATAATATATATAAATATAAATATAAATAAAATATATATAAATACATATATATGTATACACACACATACCCACAGTAGAATATTATTCAGCCATTTGCAACAACATGGATGGACCTAGAGGGTATAAAGCTAAGTGAAATAAGTCAGAGAAAGACAAATATCATGATTTCACTCATATGTGGAATTTAAGAAACCAAACAAACAAACAAAAAAGAGAAAACAAACTCTTAAATAGAGCACAAACTAATGGCTACCAGAGAGGAAGGGGTGGGGGGATGGGTGAAAGAGATAAGTGGGATTAAAAATACACTCAATGACTACTGAGTAATGTAAAGAATTGGTGAATCTTTATATTGTACATCTGAAACTAATATAACACTGTATGTTCATGTTACTTCAATTAGAAAGTATGAATTGCTTTGCAAATTCTATGCTAATTCCTAAGCTCCCTTTAGATAAAACCATTATGCCTTCAGTTACTATAGCCAGAATTTACTAAGCACAAACTATGGATTAGGAGCTGTGTTTGGCTTAAGAAAATACAACTCAAACTCCTGCTTCTAAAGGGCTTGGAAACTGGAGGGGCAGACAGCTGTGATGCAGCTCCTCTATGAGGTGATAAACATTTAACATAGGAATAGAAGGGTTCTTAGGTGGCAAGAAGCATAGCATACCCACCTGGGGCTTGGCTGACAAAGAAAAGGCAAAACAAGGGGCGAGGGGAGCTGTTTCCTGAGTCTTGAGGTTGAGCAGACCGCCAGGAGCCCAAGAGGGAATGGCCAGTGTAGGTGAAGGAGGTAAGAGATGTGCACACAGGGAGAAATGAACATGTGACTTCTTCATGAGCCTTTAAGGAGTAGGGTGTACTGTGGTTTAGCTGCAGGTGCTTACCAGGAGAGTTGCAGAAAATGAGACTAGCAAACTAAGCTGGCACCCAAAACAAAACATTTTTAGTGCATGGATTAAGATGTTGGATTTAGGCAATGGATGATTTTGAAAGCACAGTCTATATAAGTTGCTGGAAAACTGGCTGTGAGACCGAGAGCGGGGAGGTGTCTAGAAGCCTGCCTTGGACAGCTATTAAAACCAGTAACTTAGTTAAGTGTATCTGTAAAATCACTAAAAGGAATATTAGAATTTTAAAGAAATATTATAAAAATGCCATTGTTCTTATTATTTTTCCCCAGTGGGAGAGACTTCTGAGAGTTGCCCAGAAGCCACTGATTTTTTGTGCCACAACAAGAAGTGTGTTGCGTCCCACCTTGTCTGTGACTATAAGCCAGACTGCCCTGATGGGTCTGATGAGGCTCACTGTGGTAAGTGATCTGTCTGCTCTCATGCAGCCTGTTCAGCACAGATTTTACTCCATTAGGAAAGTAACATATTGGCATTGATGACGGAGAGGAAATACTCTTTCCGTGCACTAGAGGAGATTTAAAATAGTCAAAACATTTTTCCCAGCTTCTCTATCCACACATCCAAATTGCAGCCCACCCAACTGTTTTATCCCCATACTAAACGCCATAGCAAATCTTGTCCTAAAAATTTCTCAACATGTCATTGCATAGAACTGCAGGGGTGTCAGAATTTTAATCACCAAAACTGACCTATTGGTCTATATTTCTTCATTGGTTTTCATTTCCTTTTCCAGAAGATGGTTGATTTTGTATATAAGGCTAAAAATGAGCACTTCAAATAAATACTAGTAAATGACTAATTTTATCAGTTACATTGCTCTGGGAAAATTGAACTAGATTGGCCACATTGGTTTTTTTATTCAAACTTTAATTCAAGTGATTTTTAGAAGTCATGCATAAAACCAAGTATGTAGTTTTAAAATATGAGCATGTATTTAAATCCAAAGAATTTTTTTTTATTTCTTTTTGATGAGCATTCATAGGGAACCTCACTACCATATAAGCTACCTGTTGCAGTTAGGGTTTGCTGCATAGCAAACCACTCTAAAGTTTAGTAGCCTAAAAAAGTTTCATTTTGTACTCAATTTTGTGGATCAGTAATTCAGAAAGGAACCAGCAAGGCAGGTTGTTTCTCATCCACATGGCTCCCAGCAGGTATCGCTGGAACTGGAAGGTCACTTTCAAGATGGCTTCCTCCCCTCTGGGTTTGGCACATTGTTACTCTTTGATCTCTCTGTCTGGCTTGACATAGCATCTCATTCTCCAGGGCAGTCTAATGTGGCTTGGGCTTTCCATAACAGGGCCATCACAGGACAGTCAGATATCTTGCATGGGATTGGCTTTTACCAGAGTAAATACTTTCAAGAGCAAACATTCCAAGAGCCACAAAAACAGGAAGAATTCATATGATTTAGCCTCAGAAATTCTAGAAGGTCACTCTTGGATCTTTCCAGTGGTCATGCTAATTAAAATGTCTAGCTTCAATTCAAGCAGAGAAAAGGGGTAGATTCTACCTTTGGGACAATTTCATGCATGTACAGGTAAGGAGTATCATAGATGCCATGTTCAAATTTTTCTTTTTAACTCAATATCCTTTTTATTCCTCAAGATCTTATAGTAATGATGCTTCTAAAGTGTTCATTTTATCTTCTTTTGTATTTATTAGTTTTATTACATTGTGGTGAAATGTGCATAGCATAAAATTTACCATTTTAACCATTTCTAACGGTATAGTTCAATGGCATTAAGTGCTCTGGCATTATTGTCCAGATATCACCACCCTTCATCTCCAGAACATTTTTTATCTGGAAAAACTGAAACCCTATACACATTAAACAATTAATGCTCCATTTTCCCTCCCCCAGCCCCTGAAATCCACCATTTGATTCTCTGTTTCTATGCATTTGATAATGGCTATCTAACATGAGTATTTGGAACCATATAGTATTTTCCTTGCTGTGATGGACTTAATTCACTTATCATAAATTTCTCAACATTAATGCTATATTTTAATTTTAAATCAGTGTCAAAGGGAGTGAAAATCACTGGCACTTCCTAAAACTGTACTATCAATGCTATAGTATTATAATCTTAATTTTACAAACTTATGTATTACCTTTATAATATATGCATTCTCAAATGAAATGTATAATATATTGAAAAACACTTCCTACTGTTCTTTTTAAAAAGCTTCTATTTAAGTTTAACTTGTTTTTTTTTTTTCTTAGTGTGGTACTCCCAAAAATACATTTTTTGATACTAACTGTAGAGAACCGTTTCCAGTGAAGCTCAGAAAAAAAAAAAATGCTCCAAAACGTTTGTAAAATCACTATTTTCCCCACCAGGCATAACAAGTAGAGAGTATTTAAAAAAATCATCAGCATATAGTACCATTATAGTATATATGCATACTATATACATATAGTATCATTAGTTTTTGATGTAGTGGTCAACAAATGATTCATTGGTTGCATATGAAAATAAGTAATATCCAATCAAAAGTCAAAGAAAAAATCCCAGCAAAAGAAAATGAATTTTCTAAAAGAAAAATAATTTGAACAAGGTGACATTGACATACATCATCCAGTGAGGGGAAGGAGAGCTGTCATGTGCACAAAGAAAAATAGTTACAGGCAGTAAATGTTCTTCTTCTCACTTCCAGATGCACATGTATTGAAAATATTTATATAAAAATCATATTCTTCCATTTATTCCTATTAATAGTATGGGCTAAGAACAGCTTTCTAAATGTTGAATATATAAAAATGAGTAAGACATTGTCTTAGATTTCAGAAACTCACTTTCTCCTAGGTGGTGGGTGCGGGGGGATATATTAAAATATGTTTTTCTTTGCTTTTTGAAAAAGTTGGTTATAAGAGAATTCTGATTACTTTTGAAATGTAACATGCACTATTCATAATAAGGTTATCACAGCGCATTTGGAGAGTACAGATGAAGACAAGTGTGTGTGTGTGCGTGCACGTGTGTGCACGTGCCCGTGAAACATAAATACTGGCTTGTAAAACATAAATACTTACTAAGTATTTTGGTTTTTCAAATGTGAATGCTGCTTTTGTCCCCCCGCCCAACCTTGGCTTCACTCATTTTTCCTCTCAGACTGCTTTATATGATTTTTATTTTTCCCACAGCTACTTGACGTATTGATGTTAAAATACACAGAGGCAGTTTCGATTTTCAGAACCTGAGTCAGTTGCATGCCCATATTTGTTAATGTTGCCTACAGCTTTGGTGGACAACTGCATACATAATTTGATTTTATTAAAACAGTATGTTGACAAATGAAATGGTCACTTTCCTTAAGACCTTTGACAGACTTTGTTCACATCCAAAAAGAACACTCCACGGCACACGTGGGTATACGGGTGACTTACTGATTCTGCAAAATGACTTCATCAGTATTTTATGTTGAAAGTCTTTTGGATACATTGGAGACATCAGGGTTAGATTCCTGCAATCAGATAATCTGTTGTGGATGATGAAATAAATTACAAAATTTTCAAAATGGCCTTTGGAGAAAAAATAAGGAAAAAATGGACCTTTGGTTTATTAAACTGAAGTCTTCATTTTGATGTTGACCCTCTCATGTTCAGCAACTATTTAAATTCTCAGAGACTTGTTTCTTCATCTTTATCTTAGCTAGAATCACATCCGTTCTATAGAGTACTTTGAGAATTAAATGATATAAAGAATGTATTTATTCAGTCTTCTAGGATTGATAATGTCAGCCTCTTCCATTCGTTATTTTTATACTCTCTTGAAATTTGTCAAAGTGGATGTATTATATATATTTTATATACTTACCAGAAAATAAACTCAGCAATTCCTCAAAAGTAAATTTTTACTGTAGGTTATAAACAAAGGTAATTTTTTCTTTTGCATCTCTAACTCCTGTTGGAAAAATTCATGGTTTGGGATAAATGAAATTGATTCTTTTTAAAAGAAACCATAAAGTCCCAAAATGTGCTCTTTTTTTACATGGAAGAAAATTACTACCTAAAGCCTATATTAAGTGTGCCTTGTACTCTAGGCTAGGGATGTGCAGGGTGTGGATGAGTGCATACGCTGCTGCCTTTTACAGCAGTTACAAACATGATTATCCAGTCAGAACCTTCTTTCCCACTGAACCCAGAGTCTTCCAAACCCTTCCCAATGCAGCACTCTATGAAGCATTTCATGCTGAGGAGAAAGTATTAAATATCCCTGTATTATGCATCATGGTATAGCAAAATAGGGTGAATATGTGAATGTGATGAATTAAAAATAATTAATTATGGAGCTAGCTCTTAAAAATATATAAGTAAGTTGATCAATATTTTTCACTGACCATACCACTGTATGGCTGGAATACCATACCACTGGGAAAATGCCATTTGTTGAGACGTTGGTGGTAATGCTTTAAGTCTATTTGAGGAATCATGACAAAGATCACAATTTAGAAAATACTTTATCAAGAGCAATAACCATTTTGAAAATACTGACCACATAATCATCATCAAGAAATAGTACAGGGACGCCTGGGTGGCTCAGTTAGTTAAGCAGCTGCCTTCGGCTCAGGTCATGATCCCAGCGTCCTGGGATCAAGTCCCACATTGGGCTCCTTGCTCGGCAGGGAGCCTGCTTCTCCCTCTGCCTCTGCCTGCCACTCTGTCTACCTGTGCTCGCTCACTCTCTCTCCCTCTCTCTCTGACAAATAAATAAATCTTTTAAAAATATATTAAAAAAATAGTACAAAGTTCCTTATATCATTTATGATTTAATAGCTATATATGGAACCACTATGGGCAGTAGTAATACTGCCCACATGGAAATGTTTATAGTAATTCAGTGGTAAATAGTTACAGTGACAATCCACAATAAAGAAGTAATGAGGGGCGCCTGGGTGGCTCAGTGGGTTAAAGTCTCTGCTTCCGGCTCAGGTCATGATCCCAGGGTCCTGGGATCGAGCCCCCACATTGGGCTCTCTGCTCAGCAGGGAGCCTGCCTCCCCCTCACTCTGCCTACATCTCTGCCTACTTGTGATCTCTGTCTGTCAAATAAATAAATAAAATCTTTAAAAAAAAAGAAGTAATGAATTTCTAAATAATAATAACTATAATCACTGTTAGGTGCCATAAAATACATATGCACAATACTCTGACATGTTTTGAAAAGGGAAAGATAGGACGTAAGTTGAACATTCAAAGACAAGTATGATTTACTAGATGGAATGAAGAAGATACATTAGTAAATACACTTACAGTAGAAACTTCAACATCAGCCAGCCTAACATCATTACTGTTAGTTGCCTGGCCCTCCTTTGTGTTCCTTAAAAACAGAACTCCCAATTTTATTTGTGGTGGCATTGCGACCAGCGACAAATACTATCTTCTCCAGGCTTCCTTGTAGCTACCAGAGGCCAATGACATATACATGGGAATTTGGGGAAGGTATCTCTTTAGAAGGAAAAACACCAGACTAGAGGAAAAGTCTCTTCTCTTTTCTTCTTCCACTTCTTTCAATGCCTTGAATATATGTGATAGTAGGGAGTACCACAGTCATTTTGCAACCATGAATGAGCAGGAGGATGATAAGGTGACAGGAAGAACAGATGGAAAATATGTGTTTCACAACCACACAGTTGAACCACAATACCAACCCTAAACAGACAACTTCCTGGCCTCTTTTTAATTGAGATAAATTAATTCCCATCTGTTTCAGCTTCTACTACTTGGGTTTTCAGTTGCTTGGAACCAACCGATGTTTAATACAATAAGGAAGCTGTATTATCTCTAGTAGCAAGAGGTCAAAAGCAAGAATCCTAGAGTTGGTTGATATTAGCAACTTCTGTTATCAAAACATTAGAACTACATGGACTCCTTCCTTCTTTATTCAGGGCTATCTTCATGTAACTGACTTTGTAATAAAGTTAGCTACCCATATAATCTCTTGGGTCCCAAGGATCATATCTTCATAGCGATAGCCTCAGAAAGAATAAATGGATTTTCTTTCTTTTGATTCGTTTTTAAGAAAAAGGCAAACTTTTCTTAGGTGCCTTTTCCACAGTAAGGCTCAGTGTCTAGATTGTATCCCAGGACTATGGCTAAACTAATCAAGATGAGGAAAGAGAAAACATTGCACATCACGATTGCTTAGATAACTTATAAGTCATGTCTGGCTATCTCAGTGAAAGAGGGTGGATTGTCAAATAAAATAGCACTTCTGTCCTCTACAAGAGAGGGAAGGAATGACTGATAAATGAACCCCCCAAAACTAAGGAAAACATTCAAAAAATGGAGGAAAGTGGTCTTAAACATAAAATTTGAAAAAAAAATCAGTTTTTATTTAAGAGATAATTTTCCAAAAAATTTAGTTGGCACAGAAGCCATTTTAAGATTCAGTTTCAAAACATTTTGCATCAAAGTAAAGGTTATTGCATGCAAGGCAAAGGGTTTAGGAGAGCATATTCAAACAGTGTGAAAAACCTGATATTTTGAGCCATGGAAATAACACAAGAGCGTTCTTAAAGGTGATTAATGTGGTTTGGGTTTGTGAAGTTGATCAATGAAGGCTACACTAAAAAAAAAAAAAGGGCTCTTCAATAAATCAGGGGCTTGGACCAATGGAATTGGAGCAGAGGTTATAAACTTCAGGAGAAGGAGTGAATTAAGTTTTCAAATGGAGAACCGAAAAGTGTTGGTGATAGACTGAATATGGAAATGAGGAATGTAGAACCGAAGATAACTTCAAAGGTAGAATCTTTAAGGAAAGAGAAGATTCCTTCTCTGAACTTAATCAGTAATCTCAGTGAGAAGAACTCATTTGGAGAGGTGAATGATGAGTTCATGTTAGGCTTTTTGATTTGAGACAACAGTTGCATGTTCCAAGTAGAATATTCAACAAACATTTGAAGGTAAACACCTGCATTACATCCTGGCTGTAGATTTGTAGGTCATCTGCATTAAAGTGTGAAGGGCTATGGGAAAGGTTGAGTGAAAGGTATACAGAGCAAGAAATTTAAGGATATAAAATTAAATCAAGAGGGGCACCCTGGTTATGTTTACAAGTTATAAGAAAGGAATTGGTAGAAAATGTGAGATTGAAGGACCTGGAAAAGTTCTCTAACTGAAATAAATGGAGCCATAGAAAGCTAATAGCTATAGAATGCTTAATAAGGTGTTGAAATCATAAGCTGAGATTAGCCCTAGAAAAGGGAAAGGAAAAATGACATAATTTAGAGGTAGAGAGAATGAAATATAATTTATTGTGATTGTATTGATATCTTTAGAGTCATACATAAAGTCATATGTTAGATAAGGTGGAACAGAAGGTTCAAGGGTGGCTACAGAGAATCAAAAATGTTATAGAACAATTATTCTATGGGTTCTGTATGTTAGGGAGTCAGTTACATAGAAATGCAATAGTGCAGAACCTGTATATGACATCATTCTAAAGAACACACAATGGCCATTTTGTATTTATACTGGAAGATTCTGCATGTTTGCCCTTATGTTAGCTAAACACCTGGAGAGCTAGATTTCTTACTTTCAGCTGTATTGATAGCACATTATAAACCTATTTATATCATGATACTGGAATGATAAACATAAGGAGGGGATGTGGAGAGAGCCCATAAATAAGCATCTAAAATTAAATGCATTATATACCATGTTGAACAAAAGAAATGTACATAATTAAAAATGATTCTAGATTTTAAGGATAAGATGCAATCATGCCTGAGACGTGAAATACTGATATTTAATGCGAATATCATCAGGAATCCAGAACATTTTCTGTACAATTTTTTAAAGCTTTGTTTTCGATATGTTTGTCATCCATTTTAACAGCAAGTTTTTCTCCTGATGCAGTTTCTTTATGCTAGTATTAGTTTTACATTAAGAAGAAGTTATGAATGGGAAACCATCTAGAGAAGACATATTAAAAGCAACATAAATGTCATCTCTCTAAAAAGGAAGGAAAAGTCAATAACAATCTCAATTGATTCATACTGGTTAAATCACGCAATCATTCTGTCTGTACAACACACTTTTACAGTGAATGCTCAAAGATAATAACTGCTGTGTGAAAAAAATTAAAAATGAAAGCAGATATCAGTTGTATAATGATGGTACTTTTCACAGATGACTAAGTAGTAGACATTCAGCTATTATCTGGTAATTTGTCTCATTATGAATAACTTAATTTTTAATGAGTTATCAATCAACCCTTAGAAGAGAACTTTTTTCAATATTGAGTGACTAGCTCTGAAATGTTGTATGTGGTTGGTTAGTATGGTATGCTGAGAGGGTGTGTGTCCTCTACAGTTTACTACTTCTCCAGAGGCACCTTTTTTTAGTTAATGACTTTGCCCCTCTAATCGTCTGTGCTCTTCAAACACCAGAGTGAACTCAGGGACTGAACTGAACTTCGAAACAACTGAAGCTATTGATTTGGTCGATCTGACTTATCTGTATTATCATAATATTATGTTCATTGCTTATGTGTAGACACAGTTTTATCTATCATCTGTAATATTATTAGTCAATCCATGCAATGCCTTCATGGATAAATGGCAGTGTTCATGCACTGCCTCTAGACTTTCTGATTAAAAAAAAAAACAACAGCTACCATGTACATTGCACAATTGAAATTACCAATGGATGCCAATGTCCTGGTTCTTTAAATTGATTAATAAGTAAAATAGGCAGGCACTAATTCTAAATAATCACAAATGTAGTATAATACCAAGTGTAATGTACATTTCCAGAACATTCTATTAATATCTTCCTTTCCTTAGGCCATTATACAAGCACACCAGGAAGTTGCAATTTTGAAACAACTTCAGGAAACTGGACCACAGCCTGCAGTCTTACTCAGGACTCTGAAGATGACTTGGACTGGGCCATTGGCACCAGAATTCCTGCTGAAGCATTGAGCCCAGACTTGGATCACACCCCAGGTAAGTCTAACAGAGATCCCCAGGCCAAGTAATGCACCCCTGGAAATCTGCCTTAACCATTTGAGTGAATATCAGACAGCATTCCTTGTGTCTGTGTGTGGGCAGAGCTCAATAGTCTTCATGAAAAGAGGGTGAGTCCTTCTTTGTAACCTCTGAATTATTGACTAGACCCAGAACTGACATTGCTACAACAAGGAAATCCATGACTCCTGTTTTAAGAGACTCACAGGTTTTATCTACTCAACAAGTGAGGGACAGTCAGATGAATGCCTGCCGTAGGCAGAGGTTAACAATGGGAGAAGTTCTCTTGTGGCCCCAGTGGCCAGCAGCTGGCCACCAATGTTGTTCCAGTCCCTCTGACGTGTAGGGGCTGAGACGTAAAAGGTAAGTGGTGATGAAAGAATGAACATCAACAAACTTTTGACAGGGTTTGCCTCCTTCCTTGTTATTTGAGGTTAAAGGAATCCTTAATGGTCTGCCAGGTAATAGGGTCAGAGCAGAAGTAAGCTTATATTCTCATTTACATTTACCCAGAAGTCTTGCCTACTCTGTACGCCCCCCACCTTGGAATCTAACTTTTGTTAGGGATAAAAAAATTATCATTGTAGAGACACCTTTTCTTAGGGATAAAACTTGTCTTTTTCTTAGGGATAAAATCTGGCTTTTCTCAGGGATTAAAAAAAAACTGAGATATTTGTGGTGGTTACTTTTACATGTCAGCTTGGGGGGTGTCTTTGGATGAGGTTAGCATTTAAATCAGTGAATGTTGAGAAGATTACCCTCCATAATGTGGGAAAGGGGTGTGGGGCTCATCTAATCAGTTGAAAGCCTAAATGGAACAAAAAAGGACTGGCCTCCCTGAGCGAGAAGTAATTAATTCCCCTCAACGCTGCATGCAGATGTCATCTGTCCCTAGTTGGCTTTCCTGGTCTTCAGCCCGCCAACCCACGCTGCGGATCCGGGGGGCTTGCCAGCCTCTGATCACATGAGCCAATTCCCTATGGTAAATGTCTTTCTGGATTCGTATACATTTTATTGGTTCTGCTTCTCTGGAGAACTCTAATACAGTATCACTCAAAACAATCAAAGCATAGGCACAATGGAAAAGGACAAGATTATAATGGAATTAATTAAAATGACGCTTCAAAGGAAAAATACGCAAGATTGTCTCAGCCATTCTATGACTAGCAAAAAGGGAAGAATACTTGTATTATTTATATATTCAGGCAGATTGAAAACTTATGACGTTCCATTACAGCCTACGTGTTTATTTTTGCTTGAAAGTTGGCCCGCATTTCATTTCCAGATTGAATATTCTTACTCCATTTGACCTGCCAGATTGTATTTCCTCTTCCTCACTAAGTGTGGTTTTTGGGTGTTTTGTTTTGTTTTGTTTTGTTTTTTTAAAGCATGAAGTTAGTATATACTAGATTATAAGTTAATGGAACACGATAGGCCATCAGGACACTGAGGTTGGTAATTAGGATTTAATACAAAACAGAGACCAGTTCAGTGGGGAAAAAGATAGTCTTTTTCAGTATGGAGTTGGCATATCTGGGTATATAGCTGAAAGGAAATGACATTTTTTGTGTATTTTACTTTTATGTATTTTATAGACAAATATATTTGGATGGATTAAAGACTTAAATGCAACAAGTAAAAACAATAAAACTCTTGCAAGAAAACAGAGGGTAAACTATGGGAAATGTAAAGATAGAATTTCACTTCCAAAAGACCAGCAGCCACAAAAGAAAAGATGCACGTATTTGATGGTGAAAAATTACAGCTGTAGGGGCACATGGGTGGCTCAGTGGGTTAAAGCCTCTGCCTTCGGCTTAGGTCATGATCCCAGGTTCCTGGGATGGAGCCCCACGTTGGGCTCTCTCCTCCACGGGGAGCCTGCTTCCTCCTCTCTCTCTCTGCCTGCCTATTTGCCTATTTGTGATCGCTGTCAAATAAATAAATAAAATCTTAAAAAAAAATTATAGCTGTGGCCTAAAAATTCCATAAATAAAATCAACAGGCAAACAATAGGCTAGAAAAAATTTTTGTGTGTCAATTACAAGTTGGATACATATAGATAACTCTTACAGACTTATTGGAGATGAAAATTTTAACAACCAGAAAAGACTACATAACTCATTCACAGGTGATTGCATTCAGATAATCCAAAATATCAAATGATGCTCAAGTTCTCAAGTTATCAGAAAAATACAAATCAAAATAAAAAGATGGGGAAAGGTTTTTAAAAGCCACCATTGGATAGCAGAGAAATGGAGAAGCAGGTAGCCAGAGAAGGATACTCATGCTTCTCTGGGAAATTTTCCATTTTGGAAAGCATTCTGACCATATAGAAACAAAAAGACCACCACATAAGCACATGTGTATAAGGATATTTACCTCAACATTGTTTGTAGTTGAAAATAATGAGAAATAAAATGAATGTCCCTCATTCATACCATCATTTATTTGTTCCCTCATTCATTCACAAATTGGCCTGTTGAATGCTAGGCACTGTTCTAGATGCTGGGGATACGTTAGTGAGTAAAACTCAACTGCCCCAGTGCAGTTCACATTCTAGAAGGAGGGAAAAGCTAACTGATTCAACATGGTAAGGAAATAAAGTATGAGGTCCGTTAGAAGTTGAGTGGAAAAAGGAATGGAGTAAGTAGGATTGAGAAGGCATATGGATGGTTGTGTGTGTTACAACTGGGGAAGGATCACAGTTTCTTGGCTGGTCAGTTAGGCTGTGGTGGGAAAGTGCCATTCAAAAAAGACTTGAAGGAGATGACTAGTGAGCCATTTGGATTCCTGAGTCAAGAGTATTACGGTCAGAGGAACAGCCAGTACCAAATGCCCTGAGATCTGAGTATGCCCGGGGTGTGTGCCCCAGGCCACAGGTGATGTTTTAGGTGACCTAATGAGTTACTGTGGTACGTCCTGTGCACTGTATGATGTTGGCGGTCTTCCTAGCCTCTAGTCACTGCATCCCAATAGCATTCACCTCCCTGCTAAAAAGGTGGCTAAAAATTGCCAGCTTGCCCTTGGGGGACAGTGTCTCCCCTTTTTGGGAATCTGGAGGAACAGCATGGAGGCCTGTGTAACTTTTTAAATCCACAGCATACAGTATCATGCAGCCACGAAAAAGAGAGTTTGGCACTATGCAGTTGATTTGTAGGGATTTCCAAGCCATATTTTTTTAAAATTTTTTTTTTAAATTTTTTTATTTGTCAGAGAGAGGGAGAGAGAGTGAGCAAGCACAGGCAGACAGAGTGGCAGGCAAAGGGAGAAGCAGGCTCCCTGCTGAGCAAGGAGCCCGATGTGGGACTCGATCCCAGGACGCTGGGATCATGACCTGAGGCGAAGGCAGCCGCTTAACCAACTGAGCCACCCAGGTGTCCCTCCAAGCCATATTTCTAAAGATTTTATTTATTTGAGAGAGAGCAAGCACAAACAGGGGAAGCTGCAGAGGGAGAGGGAGAAGCAGGCTCCCCACAGAGCAAGGAGCCCGATGTGGGACTCGATCCCAGGACCCCAAGATCATGACCTGAGTCAAGGCAGACTTTAACCAACTGAGCCAGCCACGCATTCCCAGAACATATTATTAAAGGTTAAAGCAGTACACAAACTGATTCTGTAGTATCTATGGTCCAATTTTTTGTAGGACAGACAATAACGAATGCCCCCTTATTTGTGAACATATATAGTTCCACATAGTATCTCTGTGAACAACCGTGTGAGCATGGAGAGGAAGATAGAAAAGGATATATGAGTTTATTAACCTGGAGTCGTTGGATGAGTGATAGGGTTGGAGTAGACGACAGGGAGAATAAATCTAAAAACAAAAAGGAAATAAGTAAAAACAGGAATTGCACCTCAAAAGAAAATCTAAGGTACATGATGGTAGCACCTACATTTGTTTGTGGAAACTGTGGTGAGTATTTTTAAATTTTACCATGGAAAAACCCTGAAGAATGATCTTTTTCCTCTATTAATATTGATTTCTTTCCTCAATATTTCTTTTCATCAATTTTACATTACTAAGTAATGCATCCCTTCCTAAAATTTAAATGTGTAAATAAGCAGAAAGAAGAAAAAAAATACTTCTCTGGTAATCACAATGGAGTGATAGAATCACCTATAATCTTTATATTTATATATCTTGCTATTCTTTCTTGATGGATACACTTTCATATAAAAATAGGTTTCTACTAGATTCAGTGATTTGATAAATATACTATGAACAAGTTTATATGTGATGAAATTATTTTTTTTTAATTTTGAACTCTTAATTTCTTTTTTTATTAACATATTTTTAAATTAACATATAATGTATTATTAGCCCCAGGGGTACAGGTCTGTGAATCGCCAGGTTTACATACTTCACAGCACTCACCATAGCACATACCCTCCCCAATGTCCATAACCCCAACACCCTCTACCTACCCTCCTCCCCCAGGCAACCCTCAGTTTGTTTCATGAGATTAATAAGAGTCTCTTATGGATTGTCTCCCTCCTGATCCCATCTGGTTTCATTTTTTCTTTCCCCACCTCCCAAACCCCTCACTTTACCTTTCAAATTCCTCAGATCAGGGAGATCATATGATAATTGTCTTTGTCTGATTGACTTACTTTGCTCAGCATAATAGCCTCTAGTTTCATCTGTTATGAAATATTTTTAACATGATATTCTACTTTTTGGATATAACAATTTACAAAAATTATCTAATGGTAAACTCTTAAATTATTTCCTAAAAATTTCACTATAGTAAACATCACAACAGTGAAAATACATTTAACTTGAAATTTTGTTTTTTTACTTTTATGATAGTTCCTGAGGATAAATACTTTCTCTTTCTTGAGAACTTATGAGAAATAATCCAGTTTTCATTTTTGCTGCTAAGATCTCAACAGTCCCACTTAGATGCAATGTCTGTGAAGTCTCCTGATAACATCTGCAGCAATCTTTCCTTATCTTAAGACAGTATTTGGAAACCGTGGAGGACATCTGCTAGTATAATGCTTCTGAGGGTACAAAAGTATCAGAGGCTCAGTTTAGGAAAAGATAAAAATATAATCAGTGGACGTGGGAAATGTTCTGTGCATTGCTCAGAGAGACAAACAGTGATCAATTGATACCTTTTAATGGAACAATTAAAGACTATTAATGGCTGCATTTATTTTCTTTTTTGAACTTTTATAGCTTGTGTGAGTTCATGAAAGGCCACCTGAAAAGTTTTGAATCTGGTCATTATGCAATATTGTACACAAGTAATGTCCACAGATAAAGAAAAGTAATCATTCTGACAGAGTACTTTATTATCCTCCCTGTTAATCACTACTTGAGACAGTGTATTTTTACAGAGTACTCGCTTCAAAGCAGCCCGATTAGATCATCCTTGATACACTAATGTGGCTCACTGAACTTGTGTAGGCATCCCTGAAACAATGGGCCGCTAAATAAAGGACATTAATTAATTTTGACCCCCTGGGCAAAACAAAATTATGAGAAGGCCAACCGATTCAAGGAGCCTACGGTCTATTTCTAAACATCTCAACATTGCTGTTAATTAAAACTGTATTTATGGATCTTTTCACTTATTGTCATCAAGATGAAGCATTAGATCCATAAGGAGGACATTTTCAGTGCTCATCACAGGCCTATTTATGAGCCTTTTTGGAGCCATTGTGGAAGCTGTGGAGGGAGACTACAGACATTAATCCACTCTCATGTGCACACGAATAGTGTTTAGGCTTAGTATATACAGCCTTTAATGGCAAGAGTGACATTTGGGTAACACGAACTAATGAAGGTATAAAACAAAAGCTACCGTCTCTCTCTCTCCCTCTCTCTTTTTTTCCCCCTTTCTTCATAACTTAATTTTCTTTTTTGTGGTATAATTGACCATATCCACAATTAAATTCTAAAATCGGGAAAGATAAGAGTTATCTTTTTGCTGTTTTTGTATTCCCTCCAGCATTGAAGATAGAAAGGCACTTGATAATACTTGTGTAGGTCTCATGTTTCTAGTCTGTGTCCTTCTGTGCTTATTAACAGGAAAATATTTTGGATTAATTAATGGAACAAGCACTTCCTGAGTGCCTAGTAAATACACAGTGTGTTGGTAACTAAGGGTATGAGTTAAGGAGATGTTTGTAAAGTAACTGGGATGAAATACGCTGCCTGATGTAAGGCACAGGAAGTTACTTTTGTGCAATTATATATTCACAACACAAGGTCAAAAAATATTCTAAAACTATCTTAGTGATACTAATGCTCTAATATATATAATGACAATTTAAAGTACTAGGTGTTCAACAGATAAAACTTAATTGATAACTTGAGTTGACAGAGCTATAGACAGATGATAATGGTACTTCTTTTTGAGTAGATGGTGCAGGTACTATTATTGTTCCCGCAGGTGAGGAACCAGAAAAGCTGAATGACTTATCTAAGCCTGTATAAAGAATAACAAAGCCAGAACTGAACCCCTGGTGTATGAGCCTAATCCAAGCCCACTCCAGGACCTCCCAGGAGCAGGCTTTGTCCTTAATGTATATTCACTATTGTGTTGGATCTTATAGAGAGAGTGTGAGGATGTAATTTAGGAGTTAACCTTAGATACTGTTATAAATCATGAATCTCCTTCCTCTCTATCTGGGGCCACTTTACTTCTCTTTCAGTCTGGGGGATATTACCATCTCACCTGGTCTCTAATAGAATAGAGGGAGACCCTCATATTCATTTGCTTGGGAGGTTGGGGCTTGGCCGAGGATATGGAGTTAGGATATGGAAGCCAGCCTTCACTCACAGTTTACCAGACTGCTCACTGTGATCTTACTCGTGTACACTCATACACATGATAAGGGTAATAACTGTACGGGAACACATTTTTTAAACCATCGCATTTAAAATCTGATCATTGGACCAGCAGTTTTTGAGATATTCCAGGAAGCAGGGGAGAGGCCAATGGGATCAGAATGGATGGATAAAAACAGCAGAAATTCCAGCCCAAGGAAATATGGTTCACTTTAGGTCTTCCCAAGGAAGCTATATAAATAGTCTAAAATCAAAGTAAAAATACTGTTATGGACAGGATTGTGTCTCCCTAAAATTCGTACGTTGAAGCCCTAACCCTCAGTGTGACGATATTCAGAGTTGGGACAGAAAGGTAATTCTTAAGTGTGGGTCCTGAAGCTAATGCTGATGTCCTTATAAAAAAAGGAAGGGACACCTGGGATGTGCACACACAGGAAAGACCCTGTGAGGAGACAAGGAGAATCCCCTAAGTCGAGGAGAGAAGCCTCAGGAAAAAACAACCCTGTCAGCACCTCTTGGACTTTCAGGCTCCAAAACTATGAGAAAATCACCTTCTGTTGTTTAAGGCACCCACTCTGTGGTATTTTGTTGTGGCAGGTTGAACCGATTTATACAAATACCAGGAAAGATTGTGAAGAATTCTTCAGAGTAACTCACTGGAAACCAGCACTCAGATCACCCGGCAGAGTTGGGAACTTGGCCCCACCCATGCATTCCCTCCTGTGACCACAGAAGGGCTTTTTCTCACGAACTAAAATCAGAGAGCTGCCATGTACAGACAAGCAGACGTCTGAGTGGGGAGAGATTACCATGAGACAGTTACAATCTAAGATAAAGGCACAGTCATGTGTGGAGTTACACTGGATCACCGCTGTAAGTTTGCAGGGAAGTAAAGATAACTCCATCCAAGAATTAAAGAAAAAAAAGCATTAAGGGGATTTTGGGGGGTTCAGTTAGCTGAGCCTCTGGCTCTTGATTTTGGCTCAGGTCATGATCTCGGGCTCAGCATGGAGTCTGTTTGAGATTCTCCTTTCCCTCTGCCCCTGCCCTGCTCGCACTCAAACACACACACACACACACACACACTCTCTCTCTCTCTCTCTCTCTCATAAATAAATAAAATCCTTAAAAAAAAGGGCGGGGCATTGCAGTTTGCCTGCCTGCTTACTTACTTAACCAAAGAAAGTGGTTCTCAGACTTGGCTGCATGTTAGAATCATCTGAAGAGTTAAAAAAAATGCTAATTATCTGCCGCTACCCACTCAGATTCTGATTTAACTGATTAATATTGTGGCCTGAGCATCAAGACGTGTAAGAATTCCTCAAGTGATTTTAGCATGTAGCTGAAGTTGCGAACTACAGGGAGGCCTACACCCCCAGGGCACCTGTAGCACACCTACTTTTCATTCTCCTGAGGGACAAGCCTTTCCCTTGGAGAAAAGGGAAATTTTCCCTTTTGGGAATGGTTCTGTATAACAGCAATGGAAATTCTTCCAAGTTGCCTACACTAAGCAATGAAAGCCTTAATTCAGAAGTTTCAGTGCCTAACCAAGAGTCCGCAGGCAACCAAAGACAACCAATATCATGAAAGAGAGAAATGGGGATGTGAAAAGAGAACAGTTCTCCCTGGAGGAAGTGGATGGCTCAGTATAGTGGACATTCGTTATATTTTCTCCACGCCCTTTAGAAGGCTGTATTTCATACTGAGCTGTAGGAGCCCCATCTGGGTGAGCTCGCCCAGCTTCTCATGGATTTAGGATGAAAGCCGCCGATCAGATTCATGCCTGCAAGACTCATTATCCACCTCTCTTTACCCCAACATGCTTTATAGAGCTATGACCATTTTTGTGTGCAAAATGATATTAAAATATAGGAATGAATATATAATACCTATGTAATATTCCAACAATCTTATCTATACCTGTATTAATATATCTTAACACAAACTGTGTCCTATTGATCAAAAATTTAATTACAATAAGGAAATGCAGTGATTTTTCATTACAAAATGCTAGTTATGAAAAAATCCTAATCTTATAAAAATATATACTGATGTGGTTAAAGGAGATGTAATTTGATATCCAGGATTACTTTCAAATTAGTGGTGTTAAGAAGGTAGGTGTTAAGACTACACTTTTTGATTGCGCAGAGTTTTCATTCTCTCAGTGTTCAAAATTTGCTAATTTCTGCATGCCTCTGGTCTTTATTTCCATATTCTAATCTCGCATTATCTGTTATCAGTGGGATAATTTCCAGTGTCTGCCAGTCACGTATCCAGGCTCAAGCTTACCTTCCTTTCAGAAAGGATCTCCTCCTGCTGCCCCTAATATTTCTGTTATTGACATTATTATGATTTAACACAAGTCTTAATTTCCAATTCATTCAACTCTTCATTCTCAACTTACATGTTTTTACTTTGCATTTTCACTTCTGTCATCACAAGTCACTGTTGGGCTCTTGTTGCCAGTGTCAAGGAAACTCATCTCTAGTACAAATACTCTCCCAAACCGGGCCACTCCTCTCACTGACGCAGGATTAATGTTTCAGGATGGGGACTGTTAGTCCTGAAAATCATCAGAAGCTCTCCGTTGACTTTTAGGGTAGCATTAAGGGCTTTCTATGTTCTTCCCCAAAGTACATTTCTGATTTTAATTCTCCTACAAACTCTTGTGTTCTTGTTCCTCAAACATGCGCTGGGAGTTATAAATGTCATCTTTTGGTCATATCACTGTGTTAGCGTGGCTTGTAATTTTTTTTGTTGATAGTGGATACAGTGTACCAGGTAAAAGGAATCAAGGTAAAGAGGTCTTCGGTGTGAACTTTTCTATCTGGTAGGAAGTAAGATCATTTACTATTTACCGTTGGCTGGAGCTATAGGAGTCAGAAGGTTTTAATGTCTACGTCTACCCGTGTCCCCCTTGGCTTTTCCCTTGTCTTTTGGTTTCCCTTGTGAACTTTTTTTTTTTAATTAATTTATTTTTTTAAATTTCATTTCTTTTCAGCGTAACAGAATTCATAGTTTTACCCAGTGCTCCATGCAATGCGTGCCCTCCATAATACTCACCACCTGGCTCCTCCAACCTCCGATCCCCCTTCAAAACCCTCAGGTTGTTTTTCAGAGTCCATAGTCTCTCATGATTCATCTCCCCCCCCAATTTCCCTCAACTCCCTTCTCCTCTCCATCTCCCCACGTCCTCCGTGTTATTTGTTATGCTCCACAAATAAGTGAAACCATATGATAATTGACTCTCTCTGCTTGACTTATTTCACTCAGCATCATCTCTTCCAGTCCCGTCCATGTTGCTACAAAAGTTGGGTATTCATCCTTTCTGATGGAGGCATAATACTCCATAGTGTATATGGACCACATCTTCCTTACCCATTCGTCCGTGGAAGGGCATCTTGGTTCTTTCCACAGTTTGGCGACCGTGGCCATTGCTGCTGTAAACATTGGGGTACAGATGGCCCTTCTTTTCACCACATCTGTATCTTTGGGGTAAATACCCAGTAGCACAATTGCAGGGTCATAGGGAAGCTCTATTTTTAACTTCTTGAGGAATCTCCACACTGTTCTCCAGAGTGGCTGCACCAACTTGCATTCCCACGAACAGTGTAAGAGGGTTCCCCTTTCTCCACATCCTCTCCAACACACGTTGTTTCCTGTCTTGCTAATTTTGGCCATTCTAACTGGTGTGAGGTGGTATCTCAATGTGGTTTTAATTTGAAT
>PISX010020094.1:0-36638 GCA_004024625.1 Mellivora capensis
ATGAATGGATAAAGAAGATGTGGTATATATACACAATGGAATACTATGCAGCCATCAAAAGAAATGAAATCTTGCCATTTGCAACGACGTGGATGGAACTAGAGGGTATCATGCTTAGTGAAATAAGTCAATCAGTGAAAGACAACTATCATATGATATCCCTGATATGAGGAAGTGGAGATGCAACATGGGGGGTTAGTGGGGTAGGAAAAGAAGAAAAGAAACAAGATGGGATCGGGAGGGAGACAAACCATAAGTGACTCTTAATCTCACAAAAGAAACTGAGGGTTGCTGGGGGGAGGGGGGTTGGGAAAGGAGGGTGGGTTAATGGACATTGGGGAGGGTATGTGCTATGGTTAGTGCTGTGAAGTGTGTAAACCTGGCGATTCACAGACATGTACCCCTGGGGATAGAAATACTTTATATGTTTATAAAAAATAAAAAATTAAAAAAATGGTTCATATTCATTTTGAGTCAATGTGAAGTTTTTCCTGCTAGTAATATTTTGCTTATTTTAATTTCTAGTGGTTGGGAATGTTCTCTCTGGATAACATTTTACAAAATGTTTAGCTTGATTTTATAATAATCCTGTCATCAAAAAAAAAAATGTGTTAAATCAAAGCAGGAGGCAGCTCCAATCATCTCTGACAATGAAACTCAGAGCGATTTTTAGTATTTCCCTTGAAGGGATGTCTAGGACAATTTGGAGTTCCTACGGTTTAATCTCACAGGTGGCCATATGTTTTCAGTATCTGGCCCCAAAGCTGCCAGATTGTTTTTCTGAGAACAGGTATGGCTAGAGACTCTAGAGTCCCCTTCCTTGGCTTCTGATGGTTTGGGATGGGTTTTCTTGCCCACTTTCGGCTAAACGCAGATTTTTAAAAATTTAAGCACGCGTTTTTGTAAATACATGTAAAGCAACAAAAGAAGAAAGAGTTGATCAAAAGCAGATGAGGGAAGCTAATCCTTATTTAAATGAGGCATTACATAATCAGCTCCCAGAAGAAAAACACTTCTATCTCTGGTCACAAGGTGGCAATAGCACCCTACTCATTTAATGTAGATGAAGCCAGTGCTCTGGGCATTCGCAAACACTCATTAAAAAGGTGAGAGTGTATATTGCAGGTGCGGGACACCTTTTCCCTGTTCAGGACAAGATTTTTTTCAATGAAATAGAATTAACTGGATGAGTATTCACGCATGTTACTCTCAAGGAAGCCCAAGGATTCTGTCTGGGCTTCAATGTATACCTCCCGGCATTACTTCAACACACACAGTCTAGGCTTTCAGAAAAAGATGGAATCTTGAGTGAGGCCCCAACACCATCTGGGGTTGTATTGGCTTGGAGAGCTCCAATGAGACATGGTTTTGGAAGCTTCCCAGGTAAGAATAGTCTGAAATGGGCTCTTTGTGACGAATTACCACAATATCAGAGTCTCCTTCAAGCCAGCCTCATTCTCTCTGGTTCTCACAGACAATAACAGAACCCCAGCTGGCCTGTCTTGAGCCCAACTTCCCACCAATCACACTGCTTCCGTGCCCTTACCCTGACCCCTTGGACTCTGTAACCTCCCTGACTTGTGGCTATGATACTTTGAGAAATGTTTCGGGGACTTTCAGCCCCATTCCCTCTGGGTGGTATCTCCTTACCCATTTCCCTTAATGTCAAGCATCCTTTCTCCCTGGGCTGTGTCTCTCTGCTCCCAGCCTGCTTGTTAGATGGGAACACTGGCATAGCCCACCCACTGGAAGCCCACCCACTTGCTGAAGCCAAACCTTAATTTTTACATTTTTTAAGTGCATTTCAATGTGAGAAAATTAACTAGAGTTCAACAACCACCAGAATAGAGAATCACTAAGAACATATATTTCTTCTTTTTCTAAAAAAAAAAAAGATTTCATTTATTTATTAGTCAGAGAGGGAGAGAGAGAGCACAAAAACAGGGGCAGAGGCAGGCAGTGGGAGAAGCAAGCTCCCCACTGAGCAAGGAGCCTGATGTGGGACTTGATCCCAGGACCCTAGGATCATGACCTGAGCCAAAGACTCACTTAACCAATGGAGCCACCCAAGCATCCCAAGAAATATATTTCTTCAACTCACCCAGCCTACTGATAACCTAGTAGATAGCATGTCTGTTTAGCTCAATTAAATTTTGTGAGTAGGTATTTTTCTTTTTTTTTTTTAACATCTTAATTTTATATTTCTCAGTGTTTCAAGATTCATTGTTTATGCACCACACCCAATGCTCCAGGTAATACATGCCATCCTTAACACCCAATACCAGGCTCACCCACCGCCCCACCCCCTCCAATACCCTCAATTTGTTTCTCAGAGTCTACAGTCTCTCATACTTCATCTCCCCCTCCGATTTACCCCAATTCACTTTTCCTTTCCTTCTCTTAATGTCCTCCATGTTATTCCTTATGCTCCACAAGTAAGTGAAACCATAGGATAATTGACTTTCTCTGCTTGACCTATATCACTCAGCATAATCTCTTCCAGTCCTGTCCGTGTTGATACAAAAGTTGGGTAATCATCTTTCCTGATGGAGGTGTAATATTCCATTGTATATATGAACCATATCTTCTTTATCCATTCGTCTGTTGAAGGGCATCTTGGATCTTTCCACAGTTTGGCAATTGTGGCCATTACTGTTATGAATACTGGTATACATATGGCCCTTTTTTTTCACTATATCTGTATCTTTGGGATAAATACCCAGTTGTGCAATTGCTGGGTCATAGGGTAGCTTTATTTTTAATTTTTTGAGGAATCTCCACACTGTTTTCCAAAGTGGCTGCACCAACTTGCATTCCCACCAACAGTGTAAGAATGTTCCACTTTCTCCACATCCTCCCCAACACTTGTTGTTTCTTGTCTTGTTGATTTTGGCCATTCTAACTGGTATAAGGTAGTATCTTAATGTGGTTTTGATTTGAATTTCCCTGATGGCTAACAATGATGAACATTTTTTTGTGTGTCTGCTAGCCATTTGTATGTCTTCTTTGGAGAAGTGTCTGTTCATATCTTTTGCACATCTTTTGACATGATTATCTGTTTTTTGGGTGTTGAGTTTGAGGAGTTCTTTATAGATCTTAGATATCAGCCCTTTGTCTATAGGGTCATTTGTGAATATCTTCTCCCATTCCACGGGTTGCCTCTTTGTTTTGTTGGCTGTTTCCTTTGCTGTGCAGAAGCTTTTTATCTTGATGAAGTCCTAAAAGTTCATTTTCACTTTTCTTTCCTTTGCCTTTGGAAACATTTCTTGAAAGAAGTTGCTGTGGCTGATGTCAAAGAAGTTACTGCCTATGTTCTCTAGGATTTTGATAGATTCCTGCCTCATGTTGCGATCTTTCATCCGTTTTGAGTTTATCTTTGTATATGGTGTAAGAGAATAGTTGAGTTTCATTCTTCTATACACAGCTGTTCAATTTTCCCAGCACCATTTATTGAAGAGACTATCTTTTTTCCATTGGATATTTTTTCCTGCTTTGTTGAAGATTACTTGACCATAGAGTTGAGGGTCCCTATCTCATGGATGGGAAGAATTGTTAAAATGTCTATACTGCCCAGAGCAATCTATACTTTCAATGCCTTCCCGATCAAAATTCCACCAGCATTTTTCAAAGTGCTAGAATGAACAGTCCTAAAATGTGTTTGGAACCAGAAAATACCCCCAAATCACCAAAGAAATGTTGAAAAGGAAAAACAAAGCTGGAGGCATCATGTGGCCTGATTTCAAGCTTTACTACAAAGCTGTGATCACCATTATACTGGCACAAAAACAGACACATAGGCCAATGGAACAGAATAAAGAGTCCAGATATGGACCCTCAACTCTATAGTATTTTTCATTCGTTCAGAATATAATCTCTCATTTATCTCTCCAATGAGAAGAGAATATAGACCATCATGCCCCCACCTTCCTTGTCACCAAGCTCACTCTCTCTAGCACTGCTATGTTCTTTTAACTGCTCCATGCCACCTCCCTTAAACACTACCAGGCCCCTTTGTGGTTCTCTGGAGCCATGCCACTTGGTAATCCTAATTTAGAAATTTAGCAGCAGAATGTTCTCAGGCAAGTGATCTAGCCTAGCTAAAACAGCAACAGCTCAAAATCTTCTGAGCTCATACATGTGGCAGAGGCCAAGCTCAGAATAGGTGTTCACCATTCACGTTCTTACTGTTCTGTACATCTGGTAGTAGCTTCTCCATATGTATTAAGCATGTCTTTTTATTCTGATGCCTTGACATCTGGGGCCTTGCTGGCCCTGGAGAGACTCCGCCCCTCTCAAAGCTGGCCAATTCCTAGAGGGAGTTCAAGACTCACCTGAAAGTATGCCTTTCACATACAAACCAGCCAATCCAGAGACCACATCCCCACTACCTCCTTTCCCAACTCACATAAGGATCTCTCAGGGAGCTACTATTACCCCATCCTAATTACCCTGGAGACAGGGACTAGACAGCTAGATACAGCCCCTACACTCAGACCTTGCTGGAACCATTCGAAGTAGCTATCCTAAATCTGCACACCCTCCCTCGTCTATTCCCTTCCCACAAACACCACAATAAAGGCTCTTGCCCATGCTTCCCCCCCGCCTTCCTCTCTCTGCCCCCTGCCCAACTCTGGGACTTCCCCACATGGCCCTGCAGCACCTGGCATGTCCCTTCCTCTTGGGGACGCTCTCTGTTCAGTGGTCGTCTTCTGGTCTGTTGGCCTCACCACTCCTGAACCGTAATAAAACCTACCTTAAACATATTTTAACAAGGTTCAAGGCAGCCTTGAACTACTGAACTTTTCCACATTGTTAGAATAAAATCTAACACGATTGCCAATATAAGGCATAGAATTGTTATTTAATGTCTGTTGTGAAACAAACACCCTATTGTGTGATTTGGGGAATACAATAATTTAAGACAATCTTTCCCTTTCCCGATTTCACCACCTCTTAGAGGAATGTGATACAGGTGTGAAAAAACGGAAATCACGGGACAGACCATGATCATGGCAGTTACAGAGGGACAAAGAAATCATGGGAGGGGAGTAAAAGTGAAGATTTATTCGAGGGCGAAATTGCCACTGCTGAGGGACTCCAACATTTTTATCTTCTCTTGTGTATTCTGCCTTTCTTTATTCTATAGAACTAAGCCTTCCCAGTGTTAATGTGAAGATGAATAGACTTAAAAATCATTCTTCAAAAAAGACCAGCACTTTCTCGATTAATTCAAGGAAACCATGCCCACCTGACAAGACCTTGATGCTGTTCTGAGGCAGATTATGAATCTTTACAGCACACAATTCCTCCTAAGACAGAAATGAAGTGTCAGAACTTGTTTATAGGTAGAACACTCCATTACAGATGTGGGCAATGTGTACTTGGCTGCCAACTCACCTGGACTAGTGACAGTTTAGTAGACTGCCTGTTTAGCCTAAAGTTTACCTGGCAATGAACATGAGAAGTATTTAGAGATCTTTTAAAATCCTTCCATTCTATCATTTGTCTGCCTCTGTTGGATTATCTCTTTTCTCACTTAAGGGTGATTTTTATGATGAATAAAGTTTTACACAGAGGTGAGGATTCATTTAACATTAATGTCAATGAATCATCTGCATGTCCCTATGTTGGGAGTGGTCCTACATCTTGGGTAAGATGACTGCAAAGATTTCCAGTGTAGGATTTCTAGGTGGTCCGTGAAGTCCTCTCCTGGAGACTCACTCCCAATGGCAAGTGTCCTTCCTGCCTTGTACCTGTTTGCTGTCTCTTCCACTTCTTTGAGGTCAAAATAACCTGATAAGACACCATTTGCTATCTACTGACCCCTTCCTTCTGCGCCCAGGCAGATGCTCCTGAGGTAACCTCGGGTTATGAACTGTAGCCTCAGGTTATGAGCTGATGCCCTACATGAATGAGAAGAGTTTCACCTATGCTCTCAACTCTCCGGGCTGCCTGTGTGTTTGTCCTAACAAACACACAACACCTGCATCCCATACACACCATGAGACCCTGCTTGTGCCTGTAAAAGAGAGATGTACCTTGCTTGCCTCTCCCAATGAACACTGGGTGCCCGTATCCAGGACTGTTCCGCAATTAGTAATGTCGGACCAAAGTTTTTTAAATTAAATAAGATTCCCAGTGATTCCAATCATAACCTCACTTGCTATCACTTACATCCGGACCAAACTCCCTGAACAAGAGCAGAATGGAAACATCCCCAGTCCTCAGCCCCTAATAACTGGCTGCGATTTGTGTGCTAGGGGCTCATTTGGTCTTTTACATCCCTTTTCTTGTCTTTCTAAATGTGGATATACTTTTATTAAGAAAGGGACAAGGGAAGATGAAAAGGCATGAGTAGGGGCACTTGCATCTACATTTCTGAGTGCAGAATAATGCTATGAACATTCCTGGGGGGTGTCAGTTAACAATTGCCAAGCCAAACTAATGAGGCAAATAATAATATTATGTCATTACAAATAATCAAATAAGGTTTTTATTTTATTTTATTTTACTTTATTTATTTGAGAAGAGAGCACAAGCAGAGGGAAGGGGCAGAGGGAGAAGCAATCTCCCCACTGAGCAGAGAGCCCAATGTGGGTCTCAGTCCCAGGACCCCGAGATCATGACCTGAGTCGAATGCAGATGCTTAACTGACTGAGCCACCCAGGTGCCCCTCAAATAAGGTTTACATAGGTTTATTCTTCAGCACTACTTACTTGTTCATATTCTTTGTGGAGTCAAAGTAAAAAGATTTAAAACCATGTGTTAGATTTATAATACTAACCTTTTAACAATGAATTTTGAGATCTGTTTAGTTCTTTGAATCATATAATTTTAACATGTTTATTATGCCTTACCTTCACCAAACACACACACACACACACACACACACACACACACACACTACTTAATTTGGTGGGACCTGATGGTATTGAAATGTGAGCGTGTCTGGGGACACAAGCCCCCCCACCACATACACACACCCCCTGGCACCAAGGACTCATCTCTATGAGTTTCTATGAAAAGCATTGAGAACCATGGTGTATTAATTTCCTACGACTGCTATAACAAATTTTCACACACTTAGTGACTAAAAACAAACACAAATGTCTTATCTTCCAATTCCAGTGGCCAGAGTCTGAAATGGGTATGACAGGGCTAAAAGCAAGGCACTGGCCAGGCTGGCCCCTCCTGGGGGCACAAGAAGAGCCCATTTCTTTGCCATTGCACCTTCTGGAAGGTGTCTTCACTCCTTGGCTCCTGACTCCTTCCTCATTTTACATCACCTGGTCTCCCATGTCATGTCATCCTCTGGCTCCATGTGGTCAAGGATCCCTCTGCCTCTTTCTTGTAAGGATGCTTGTGATTACATTTACAGCCCACAGAAACAATCCAGAACCATCTCTCCATCTCAGGATTCCACCTTTCTCACAGCTGCCTGGTCCCTTTCACCACATCCAGCTGACATTCACTGATGCCAGGGATTGAGGAGTGAACATGGTTGGGGCAGACCACACACAGGGAGGTAACATTGGGCCAGGACTTTGAGTCAGCCGGCCTGGGCTCTACCTCCCCTTTGCCCCAGTTAATTATACTCCATTTGCTTCCATTTCCTGATTTGTTAAATGCAGATAATAATAGTACCTCCCTTGTAGAAGTCAGTGAGTTACTACATGTAAAAATCTTAGAATGTGGATTGTACACTTAATAACAAAATCTTAGAATAGTGCCTCAGACATAGTGTGCACTCATGATGATTATTATTAATCCTTCTAAAGACCTGAGCGTCCCATGGGCACACACACACACACACACACACACACACACTGATCTCACTGTTTCTTCTTCAAGGGCTTTACCTGAGTTCCAAGTCCAAAGCCAGGGGGCTCTGGCACTGATCCCATGTTGGCTAAGGCGTCATATCTACTATGCTCAGGGTCCTACCCTTCTCTTCATGGCAACTCATCCACAGGACACCTAGGAATTTGGTTCAGCTCTTGTTACACTAAATCCAAGGTCCGGTCCTGTTGCCATGGCCACTGGTCACAGAGAGCAAGATCCTGAGCTGGCTCCTGCCCTGACTCGTTTTCCTGTGACTGACTTCTGTCCTAGAGGACTCGCCCCTTTCTTCTCCCCCCACTGTCCCCTGTCACTGACCAGAGACACACACTTCTTTCTTCCTTCCTGCATTCTCCTGGGACGGATGGAACTGTCCCCACGGTCACTCCCAGCTCCCAGAGGTGCTCCCTCATCCTGGGGCAGCAGACCTCGCTGGATCTTGGTATGTTTGTGACCCAGGGATATTGAAGCAGAAACTACAGGGCCATCCACTCCGAGAAGCAGAGCCTTCACCTTTGTGTAAAAACTGAGCTTTTGCTCCTCTTTCTTAATGAATTTAAAAATCTCTCTCATGACTGCCTATTCCTGGACCCCTCCCCTTCACTCCACTGGGAGCCAGGGTCACAGCCTCATGTGACCGTGGAGAGGAGAGTCATTTATTCCACTATGCACCTTGCTATTTTCATTCAGTTCTGTAGGCTTTCTGCACCTTACAAAACCTAAAGCAGGAAAAGAAAATACCATCTTAATTTTAGCACGACAAGAGACAGAAATATGCCTGGAATATAGCTTCGTGGTCCCCAACATATTAAATTTAACCTACTGAATTTACAGGGACACATTGCAGACTGCATACAGACTGCCGGCGACACAGTCATGCATTTGTCTCCTTCCTAAATTATGCTCACAACAAAAGGGGAAAAAATGTCTCTCGTGAAGTCAACTCCAATCACCCCATTGGCATATCTCCTGTTTCTACGCAAAGGGCAAATATTCCCCAAGTCAAATTAGGTGTCAAATGACTCCACCACTACCCCAACTTTCATGAGTGTGGCTGAACACACACCCCGGCCCACACTGGTGTGGTGAAAAGCTGTGAGGAGCCAAGCGTCTCCGCAATGGTGGGTCTCGTGGCTCGGCTCCCAGTCTGGTTTTCATTCCTGAGGAGCCCTGCGTGGGGGTTTGTGGGGCAACATCTACAGCAAGACCATTATGTTTTTATGCTTTTGCCCTGGGGGAACATTTTTGTGGTGTCTGCAGGGCCCCTGGAAAGCTCGCTCATTTAGCACAGCAATGTGCAAAGTAATTGAAACCTGGTTCTCTGGTGTACACTGATTCCTTGCTGCGGAAATGTGAAAACTGGGCTCTCCCAGGAAGACTGCCTGAGTCAAGCTAAAGCTCTCTGGCCCCTCACCAGGCACATGTCTCCTGAGCATCTAGCCCTGTGCTGCTGGGTGGTGCAGGCTCAAGAGCGTCTTGTCAAGGGCGATCGGGAAGCTTCCGCACACGCATGGGTGGTCACACCCCAGGCTCAAAGCTGTGTGGCATCACTGCTGTCATTTAATTATCTTTGTGGCTGTGCAGTGTCTCAGTAGAAACTACTCCATTACTAGTCCTTTCCCAGCAGGTGTTTCAGACTGACAAGGCTTGGGTAGCAGAGCATGTTAATTATTACTTTTTTTTTTTAATTAGATTTAAAGCAGTCAACAACAAGGGTTAGCCTCCTGCTTTTCAACCTATTGAAATCTGTTTAGCGACTATCTGAAGCTTCCTTTCCATGCGTCCATTGTTCAGGGCCAATTAAGGAAATAAGAATTGAGGGAGGTGACTGAGTTGAGAAAGGAGACATAGATTTAAAACAAAAATAGTCAAAGTCTGGACACACAACGACTGCTCACTTCACCTATAATATGAGATGAGAAATGTGTTGGGAGGAGGGGAAGCCAGAATTATTTACAGCTGGATAGGCAACGAAAGTAAAACCAAGACCATGCCATTGGTATTTACGTTTGTCTTCATTTTCTACTAATTCCTAGGTGCACATGGAACACAATATTTAGCACTTAAATTTCCTTGCTCTGAATTAAAGGGCAAAAACGATAACCAACAATCAGGAAAAAGAGGCTTCAGGGAGTGTGTATTTTAATGAGGGACAGAGATACATGCATAGTCGACACGAACAGAATGGGTTTGGAGCAGGACTAGATGATGGAGGAAGCACTGAGGGACGGAATCCAAGGGGATCAAGTCTTTCGTACTTTTATTCAATCAGCTAACATTCACAGAGTGTCTACTCTGGTCCAAGCATTGTTTTAGGCCTTATGACGACAAATATGACAATGACAGGCAGGCCCTAACTCTATGGAGATTTTATGTGTGTGTGTGTGCGTGTGTGTGTGTGTGAGAGAGAGAGAGAGAGAGAGAAGTAGGATGGGCTAAGGAAGGGTGACGGACGATGCAAGTAACGAATGTGACCTAATTTGGAAAAAGGATCTTGCAAATGTAATTAAGGTAAGGATTTTGAGACCATTCTGGATTATTCTGGTGAGCCCTAAATCCAATGACAGGTGTCATTATAAGAGACAGCCAGAGACATAAAGAGGAGGAGAAGGCCACTGACTGTGGAGGCAGAGAGATTGGCCTTTCTGCAGCCACAAGCCAACAAACACTGAGAGAAGCTGTAGGAGGCGATAAAGGATTCTCCACTAGGGCCCCAGAGGTGGGGAGGCCCCGCCAACACCGTGACTTCAGACTGTGGCTTCCAGAGCTGTGATAGGTTCACTTCCTGTTGCTTTAAGCCACCACCTTTGTGGTCCTGCATACAACAGCGCTGGGAAACTAATACAGGCTCTAGAACAAACAAAGCAGACTGAGGGAAGCCAGCTGCTGGATGGCCTCATGTTGCCAAGAGGCAAGTTCTTTGTAAGAAAGAGGTGACCAGGAGCTGCTGCCGGGGTCCTCCTCACAGGGACCATGCAGGGAGGCTCCTCCTTAGCAGCTCAGTTTAGGGCAGGACAGGACGCGGCTTTTGTTGCCTGCTGGCATCTCTTCTCACTCCCGCCGATTAATAGAAATCTTTCCTGTGGGGACCCTTTCTTTCTTTCCTTAAGATTATCTATCTATTTATTTATTTATTTATTTGAGCTAGAGAGAGGGCGCAGGTGCAGGCACAAGCATGGGGGAGGGGTGCTGGGAGGGTGGGAGAAGCAGGCTCCCTGCTAAGCAGGGATCCTGATGCGGGGCTCCATCCCAGGATCCTGGAATCATGACCTGAGCCAAATGCAGACGCTTAACTGACTGACCCACCCAGGCGTCCCATGTGGGACCCTTTCCGTGGTGGTCAGGGGGGACTGCCTCTCTTCCTCCTGTCTGCTCAAAATCTGGTTCCAACAAATAGACAGAAGCTCCGCCTCACCAATCAGAGAACTCCATCACCTGGGTGCACTGATTGGTTCAGGGGTGAGCATGTGACTCAGGCAGGCCAATCAGAGGCCTCTCCAGGAATTTTCTTCTGAAGTGGTGGGAAAAGACCCTTCCTTGGCTAGGGAGCTAGGTGGTAGGGTGTGGTCCTGTTGCTGGGGTTGCCTGACAGTCTTTTAGTCGTGTGACCTGATAGCTTTCCTTTTCCCCCCTTTTTGTTTAAATGAGTTCTCGGTCTCTCTTCCCTGTGAACGGAAGGGTTCTAATTCAAGGCCCTGTTCTGGTGACGTAGCCAGACTACATGCTGGGTTCTTTTTGTCTAGCCTGGACAAAAGTCTAGAGGCAGAGCACTTCTCAGAAGGGACCCTGCGCCCCCTCTGTGGCTCCCATTCTGCTTCCTTCTTAACGTGGGAAAGGGGAGGGGGCAGGTCAGACTGCCACAGCCATAAGGGAGAAGAAAGAAGCAATCCAAAAGGAAAAGAGTCAAATGAATCAAAGCTAAGAAAACTTCAAAGAGACACCGAACCCCTAAATGAATAGTTTTTAACATTTTTTGTTTACCCCTTCGAAAATTTGATTCCCTAATAGGGTGCCCTAGTTTTGTACTTGGCCTTAACCCCTTTTAGAGCTTCACTCTGTATCGATCTCAATTATTTGGTGCATGAACAGCACTGATCCTGGCTGATTTAAGCTGAGAATTCATTTATCAGAAGGCTGGGGAAAGGGACTCAGAAAATGCACAAGAACAATAGGAAGGTGAACAGGAAGAATCACAACCAAAATCAGGCCCCAGAATCAATCTGGGATAAGGGCTCAGCGGGAGACCCTACATCACTTCTCCCCAGGACCAGAACTCTGCTGCCTGCCCTCCTTTCATCCCCATGACCCAGCTAAAGGAGATTTCCCATCACTGCTAGGAGCCTCAGAATTCCAGAGGAGAGCACATGATTTGTCAGGTCTATGTAGCATGTCCCCTCATCTGCCAGGTGTAAAGGGACCCTATTTTCACAATGCATGGCCAAACTCTCTGCATATAGAAGAGCTAGTACTGGGTGTTAGGGACGTTTGTTACCTCCTGTTTGTGGTATTGGTCCTCCTGCTATGATAGGACCCCTGGCCAGCGTGTGACCTGTCATGTCAAATCCATTGGGTACCTTGTTATGCTTTGAGGTACCACTCTGCGGTACAAGTTTTATTTCCTTCAGGAAAAGAAGATGAAAAATGACCAACAAAAACAAACAAATAAAACACCCACACAATGTGGGTTGTGTTTTGGTGGGTATGCCTCCTACCAAGACACCTTTGGGGTAAATTTCCTGAACTTAAGTTAATTTAAAAATTATATCTTTGTCCTCTCTTGGGGTGAAGTAGAGGGGAAAAAAGGAGTTGGAGCTGACCCCACAGCAATTAGATTGTCACAATAGTGGCCTCTAATGTCAGGCTCATGATAGGGGAAACAAGGTAAATCTTTGCATTTACTCATTAAACATTTGCTCCTTAAAAAGTCCTGCTGAAACTGTCACACTTTAGTTCTGTGACTCAGCCCCTTGTGCAAAGCAAGAGAAAATTCAGAGATGCAAATCCTATCCTATGAGAAGACTTAAAAGGACCACAACTTTAAAAAAAAAAAAAAAAAAGGACCACAACTTATGGAGGTTAGCTTGAATCAACCATAATCTGCACCTGCAGGAGGTCAAACAGCCCTTATGATGAGAGCAACAGCGTCGTTTCTGCTGCAGCAGTCCAGTGTGGCTACATCTCTTAAAGACAAAACCTGCACTTTGCAGTGAGGCTCGCTGGCCGAGGCACGGGGAGCAAGGTCAAGCTCCTGGAGACAGTGGCAGGAGGTGCCCCGTAGCTGACGACCACATCCCTGGAGTTGGGTACGTGGGACAGGGCATGTTTGTGGAATGAATGGAAGAGGCCAAGCCTTGGGAGTGAGTTGCAGGTAGAGCACAGCAGCACAAACAAGGATGGAAAAGCACAGAGACGCTTCTACACTGAAGGGGACAGACCAGATGAGGCCAGAGCTGCCACCAGCTGGAATAGATCTGCAGTCAACGGGTTAATGAGGAAAAGTACACCCCTGAGAAAATGGAGAAAACACAGATGAAAAGAGGGGTTCTCCAGAGGAGACCCGGCACTCAGGACACAGAGGAGATGAAACCCTTCCTCTCTATTATGGACTGAAGGTTTATGTCCCCCCAAATTCATACGTTGAACCTCTCATCCCCATTGTGATGGTAGTTGGCGACTTTGAGAATTAGGTCATGAAGGTGGAGGCCTCAGGAGTAGGAATAGTGCTCTTCCTCATCAGAGGCACAAGAGACCTCCCCTGTCCCATACCATGTGAGCACACAGGAGGAAGGTGTTCTCCTGCAAGACGGGAGGAGACTTCTCACCTGACCACAACCCTGTTAACATCTCGGTCCTGGACTTCCCAGGCTCCAGAGCTGTGAGATACACGTTTCTGTTGTTGAAGCCCCCGGTGTGTGGTATTTCATCATAGCAGCCCTAGCTGCCTAGGACAACCTCCCATCCCTGGCATCGAGAGTGCGGAGGTCTTGTCTGTGTTCCTGCCCATTGCTGTGCATTCACTGAGCAAAATATTTATAAAAGCACTTGCTCTCGTCCTGGCACTGGGCTAGGGGCTGGGCTCCAGAACTGCTTCAATGGTGTGCTATCTGGCTAGGTGTCCTGCAACGGGGATTTTAACCTGAACCCTAAATGATAAGAAGGAACCCCTGCAGGTGGGTCTGGGCAGATGGAACAACTGGGGCGTGCTTCAGGAGCAGAAAGGAAACTGACACAACATGCCATTGTCCAGATGGATGGTGTTGAGGCAGTGTGGGTCCCAGGCAGAAGCTGAGATCTCCCTGTCTTGCACTCCACTTCAAGGGGCAGGAGGCTGGAGTGGTTATGGGCACAGACTCCCGCCAGAGAGCCAGTGTTCAAATCCCAGCCATGCCACTAACTCATTGTGCAATTCTAGATTAGGCTCTTGACCGCTCTGTGCCTCAGTTTACTCACTCATAAAATGAGCCATAATGATAACACCTATCTCAAAGGATTGGTATAAAGATTGAAAACTTAGGAGAGCACCTCTCACGTAGGAAGGGCTGCAGAGGTCATCCAGCATCTGCACATTTAATGTCATCGACCCTCTTTAGAAGTATTTATTGTCTTTAAACAACTCAGAAACATCTCTGGCAGACATGGGACTTGTAAAAACAATACATTTCCTCTCACGCTAAGCCAGAGACCTTGGTGTGTCTTCAGTAACCCGGATAGAGTCTCCAGAATAATTCGACTTTTAAATGATGTATTTGAAAATGAAGTTTGCAAGGACTGAGTTCTTGACCACATAAATTCCAGTTCTGTGCTCTCTGGGGCCATCAGGCCCTGTTGTTTTCCTATCACATGCTACAGCCAATTTTTTTCAGTTGCTAATTGTGAGAAATGCACTGGAAACATCTCCGACCTCAGAGAAAAGTCAGTAGGCCTCAAAGGAGAGAGCCGTGGGTGGAGAGACCAACATTTTTCTAAGTGATGTGGGCCTCTTAGTCCCAGAGCAGGGTCCTGAGCGTGAGTTGGAAAGTGGGGAGCATTTCCTCAGAGCAGAAGTGGCCTCTTCTTTCCCATTCTCCCAGAGCTGAGCCAACAGGTCCACTTATAGTCTCTTCAGGAATCCTGAGAGATGACTCCAAGACAGAGTATTTCAAAACCGAGCAAAGAATGAAGAAAGTATCAAATCCATGTACAGGGCACAGGGCAGGTTTGGGAAGGGAGGATTTGAAGGAGGGAAGAGAAAAGAAAGGAAAGGAAAGGAACAGAAGGGGCAGGGAAAAGAAAGGGAAGGAAAGAAGGAAGGAAAAGGGAGAGAAAGCCCAAACATGAGGACTTAGAGAAGATTCAAGAATGGCAGACAGTGTTATCTCAGGAATTTCTGAATAGGTTTTATAACACGGAAATGACATTGAGGAGTTTCTAATGAACAGAAAATAGTCTCCTTTCTCTTCTCTTCGGCTTCCCTTTCCCTTTCCCCGACTCTCTCTGGAAAAGAAAAAGGGGTGAGCAGAGTGTTGGGGCTATGGAAGGACCAGATCACCTCTACAAATCTCCATCAGAGCAGAGGGTGGATTGGAGGAGCCCTGAGGCTCCTGCCCCACCTCCCTTTGTAAATCAAGGCCTTCCCCCTCCCCCTTCCTCACCTCCAAGTCCCCCGCTCTACTTTCCCTGATGGACAAACACATTCCAAAGTTTCCAAACGCTATCATTTCTGTTAATGTTCAGCAATGTCCAAATAATGCTTGCAAAGAAGTATGATATTATTAATTTAACCTTATTAATAAGGTTAAAAATAGCCAAACAACTGCAATGCAACTGATTTTTAGTGTACCTATAAAGAAATATAAAGTAATCTGATTATTGAGAGTCCCTCTGATTTAAAAAGTGATCCATTTTACATTTTAAAACATACAGCATAAGTATGTATAGAGTCTGGATAATTTGATAAATCAGATTAAACAGTTCATAGCTTACTCCTGTTATATACAATCTCTTTTGAACTCTAGGATGTATTTGATTCTTTCCATCCATATTTTCCCTCCTAGATATGTGAACATAAATAAGTGGCACACATATAAAAATGCTTACAGAGCTGAGCTTTTTTTTTTTTTAAATTGAATCATTGATTTTACTAAAAGCTGTTTCCAAAAAATAAACAAACAAACCTCCTGTTGGCCTGAAGGACTGTTTTTAATAATAATACTGTCTTACCTATTTATAGGGCTTAAAAGTATCCAAATGCTTTCACGTGCGCCATCTTGATTCTCTTAACAACCTTTTATTACGACAGGAGAAGCAACAGAGGATCAAGGACCCTGACAGCTCACGATCCCATAAGTAGCAAATTTAAAAGCTGAGGCCCAAAGGGGGGCCTTTGGCACCCTGACACACTAGAATGTCCATCCCACCATGTTGTAAATTGGATTCCTGTGTTGAGGAGTAGAGTCGGTGCCATTTTAAGAGTGTATTATTTTACAAGTCAATTTTGTAAGGCACTCCTTCACATTTCCCAGTGTCCTTCATAATTTCCATGTACTCATAGTCTCACCCATGTATTATGTTAAAGAATTCAGGTTACCTCATAAAAAGCAGTAAAGAAATTTCAGAACTGTCCCCTGCTGTGCTTTTCAAGGCAGCTCAATAGTTCCATTTAAATAAGACCTTCAATTTTTTTAACTCTTATTCTAGAAAATCAGACCAAAATTAAGTCCTTCATTCAACCTCCTAAAATCTAACTCTAGTCTGGGGGGCAGGGAGAAAGAAAATGAGAATGGGAATATACTGATGTCATGACCCCAGAAAAATAAAATCAATGTAGAAGTCTCATCCTTGTCAATTTGCAAGTATCCTTCTTTTCAGTTCTTTAAGCTCAGCAGAGCACTCAAACTTGGCAGGTGTCCCTGACCTAAGACTCACCCTTGGACCTGAACTCATCTTTCTCCCCAAGTGGGTATACCATGTATCAGGGTCACCAGAAGATCCAGCTAAATCAGCATTTATAATCTTATGTAACATCTCCTTCGGAGAATAAAGTTCATGGGGTCAAATGGCCTTATAAATTAACCACAACACAGAGACCTCAGATATTTTTTAAATGTATGTATAGACCCAAAAGAAAAATACAGTACATGAGCAACGAGAACTTGTCCATTATGGTTATAATTACAAATCATAATATGCCCAGTCTCCACCTGCTTACTATAGCCTTGAGCAGCAAGTGTGAAAATCACTTGTGGAAAACGGTCCCAGAGGAATCAAGGTAAGACTTCAACATAGTCTCAAGTGTTGAAAGAATGGATTTCTGCTGGTAAGACCATAAATACCTTTTGGGTTTGATGGCCACAGATGGTATATGGACCATACATCAATGTCTTAATTCAAAGTTACGTGCTCAATAAGTATTTGCTGAATGAATGAACGTGTAAATGGATGAATGCATATTGCAAAGACATTTAGGAATTTGAACATGGCCAGAAGAACACAAGTCCTGCTCCAACAACCCGTCCAATCCAATCCTCCTGTCAAGTCGAGTAGAGATCTGGAATCACCCAATCAAGCCACGTTCCTGGTTGGAGACAGGAACAACTGGCCCTTTGAAGTAGTGCGGAAACAAATGAGAAATGAGAAACAAATGAGAAATGAGAAAGGGAAATCCTAGAGCCTCCTTTTCATTTTTCACCTGCTCTTTTGACTTCTAGTGTTTCCGCTCATTAAACAGGAAAAAAAATTAATTGTTTGTAATTTTCAAAACACTTGCATGTGAACTCATTCTAGATGCAAACAACTTGAAAGGCAAAATCACCGGAGGCTATGTGGTATACAGGGCCTCGTTACCAAAGGAGGTCACATAAAAATTAAAAAACACTAAAGAATAAGTAGTCCATGTTGTCCAAGGGGATGAGCTATGCAACCCAAGTAAAAATTAAAACCAAATTACATCCACTCAGCATTGCGTAACACTCCCGACTCATTTGCACATGATGCAATTATTCCTGGTAGGTGCTGCACTCAACACATCCAGCTGGGTTAGTGTGTCTCCAGAGACAAGGCCTTTGGTTTTCTCCCTATGCATTGGCTGTGTTCCTTCAAAACCATGAAGGCAAATAAACAACGCTTCACAACACCATTAGACTATGCGCATTTGAAATAAAAGCAATACAGATCTGTGCGTGGCTAGCACTCAGGCCCCCTCACGTGACCAAGAAACTGTCTGATTCTGGGTCAGTGCTCCATTTCTAGAACACTGTATCTGATCTTGTGTTTTAGGAAACCACATTTGTTTTAGGCTATATAAAGAATTCTTCTTTTTCTTCACCCTGCACTGGCAGGTGAAAGGGACATTTTGAGATTATCTTCCTTGCACCAAGATCCCTTCGGCCAGCAAGTGACAAAGAATGGGTCTTTGCCTTAAAGTTTCTATTGTTCTTGGGGGCAGTCACCCCTAAGGAGGAGTCTGGCAAGCACGATGGTGCCTGGCTGCTCTGCAGATCCCTTGAAAATCCGCTCCAGAAAGATTGTCGGGGATCAGAATTGACCACGGTGCAACCCGTGTCAACATTCGTTTCTGCCTCCAGCTTCCCAAAGCTGTTTTGCAGACTGAGGACTTTTTCTCTGGCCCCAGGTTGGAGGTGGGGAGAAGGCAGATGCATCTGGATGCCCATGGCGGAGCTCCTGTCCTGAGACGAGCAGCCAGGGCTTTTCGACAAGGTGCCACTAACGCTGTCTGACACAGGGCTCTCAGCAGACTCCGGACACTCCAGGGAACCCACCTTGAGCCTCCTGGCCCGGCTTCTTTGGCATCTTGGCTCCAGGGTCCTCCTTGTGGAGACAGGGATTAGCCGGGAGCCCTGGAAAAGTGTGTCGGCTCCCAAGGTGCCATTCAGAAAGGAAAGTTCGCCATTCCTCACAGCAAGTCCGGGATTCAATTGGACCTAAGGGACAGGGGAAAACAAATTCAGCAGATGTTTTCCATTAACTAAGTGCTGAGAACAGACCATGTCCCGTTCATCCTCTGCCATCCAGTGCCCACAGCAGACTTTCAATAAAGCCAGTTGAAATGAAGTAATAAGTACAACCTAATCACGAGCTATAGCAGCACGAGCTCCAAACATCTCTCTCTCTCAGACTCCCTAAGTGAATATCCAATAAGGCGAAGATTCTGAGAATCAAACGCAACAGCACAGTTCTTATAGATCATGTTGCTCGAATGATGCCAAGATGTTCACCGATTTTACTTGGTAGCCTCACCTGGGTTCCAAATGATGTATTACCAACTATGGAAAAATAAGAACAAAAATCAAAAGCCACCAACAGATAAAGATTGGAATAAGAATTCAATCTTCCAAAGTCCTTTCATACCATGTTAATGATACATATCTTGAGCTATTACAAGACATATGAGCACTCCAGGCAGTCTAATAATTAGACACTTTTGAAGTCAATATTCTTTAAGTCTAGGGGCACCATTTATTTATGGTACAGGCTGTATGTAGTGGCATGTGGAAAAACATCCAAGAAAGGAGGGGGACTGCCTATATGGGACCTGCGGTGTCTTCATCCCTAGCAGTTCTATGCTAGTTTCAAACTTATAGACCCTACTTAGCAAAACTGCCACCCTCGAGTTAACTGCTCTCTCCCTCTGCACAGTGGAGTTCACTGGCCCATCTTCCATCCTTGGACTCCTGGGAGCCTCATCCCCTACTCCTTACACAACACTCTCACCAAGAAGATTTCTGGAAAAGACAAATTTTCTCTATCTCGTCGGTAGCCCTTAGAAATTGTATCCAGGGACCACCCTTCCTGGCCCAAATATCAAAAAGAATGTACAAGAGAACCTTAAGTGCATTTACTAAGTGAAAGAAGCCTATTTGAAAAGTCTACCTACTGTAGGATTCCAACTATATGACATCTGGAAAAGGCAAAACTATGGATGTTGGTGGTTACCAGGGGTTCGAGGGGGAGGGAGGGATGAACAGGCAGGGCACAGAGGATTTTTAGGGCAGTGAAACTACTCTGTATGATACTACAATGGGGAATACATGTCATTCATTTCACACTTGTCAAAACCGTTAAAATGTACAGCACCAAGAGTGAACCCTAATATAAACTATGGACTCTGGGTGAAAATGATGTGTCTATGCAGTTTCATCAATTGTAGCAAAGGCAGTGCTCTGGTGGGATATGGACAGCAGGGGAGGGTATGCCTGTAAGGGGTAGGGGAGCACATGGGACTCTCTACTTTCTGCTCCATTTTGTGGTGAACATAACACTGCTCTAAAATTTTTTTTAATTAATAAAAGAAGATAAAAAGAATGGTACATATTTACCTCACCAGGCAAGAAGGAAAAAGTCAGAACAATAAGAAAGCCGGTCTAGAAATGAATATATTATGGGATGTGTTTATATATGTGATCCACGCACATGGCCTCCCCTCAATTTCATCTCTGATAGAAATGGTGGAGTGACTGTCACCAAACTCAAAAAGCAAAAAAGCTGCTGCCATCAATTCCTTTGGCATTGAAGTTGGCAAATATTTTCTGTAAAGGACCATACAATCGATATCTGAGGCCCAGTGGACCTATGGTCTTCCTTTCCATGACCGGACTCTGCCACAGAGCAGTCACAGACAATGCAGTAAGTGGGTGTGGCTGAATCTCAATCCTGAAATTTTTTAAAAAGATGTTTGTTTATTTATATGACAGAGAGAGAGGGAGAAAACACAAGCAGGGGGAGTGGCAGAGGGGGAGAAACAGGTTCCCCACTGAGCATGGGGCCCGATGTGGGGCTCGATCCCAGGGCCCCAGGATCATGACCTGAGCTGAAAGTAGACACTTAACTGAATGAGCCACTAAGGCAGCCAATCTTGTGCTATTTTCATGTGTCATGACATTGTTTCCACGACCATTTAAAAATGGAAAACTATTCTGAGCTCCCAGGCGCCTTCCACCTCTAGGAGACCCAAGTTAAATGAATGCTCTTTCCTGCTCCAACATTCAGTTCTCCTGTTACATCAGCTCTTCAGCATCAATACCTCCTTCCACATCAGCTGGAGTCCAACGACCATCACTTCAATGATTTCCTCACCAATATATCCGAGTCCCCTCTACCACTCCTTTTCTGTCAAAGCCTCCCCTTAAGACCTTCCAGCTCCATGTCCATCTGCATGCCCACATTCCCTGAACTTGTACCTTGAACTTCAAGCTGTCAAAGAAATGCACATGACTGTTCAGAGTGACATCACCATAATGGTGTGGTTTCCAAATTTGCCCAGTCTCCCCCCAGTCCTGTTGCCTTAGCCACCTGTCTTTTTGCCACAGGCAGCTATTTCAAACCTTCTGAACTGTCCTCAAACCTTCAGTGACACAACCTCTGCTCAACTCCCCAGCTGAAGGTCTCACCATCTAGATTACAGAGAAAACAAAAGCCATCACCAGCTAGCAACTCTCAGTTGCCTGCCACCCAACACACCTACAACGTCACCATCCTCTCCATAAAGAAAGGGACCAGTCTGTCTGCACTGTGAATTCCATCACCTCCTGCCTTCCTGGCCACCCCGACTTATCAATGATTCATTTTTTCCTATGTTGTTATCTTGTTTCTCCAGTCTTTCTCTCTTCCTGGTACTCTGCATACTCCTTTGCAACAGCAATTAAACCTGCTCAAGTCTATCTTGAATAAAGCATTCCTTCCCTTCTCTCCCCTCCAGCTCACTCTCTACTCTCCTTCACAGCCAAGCCTCACTATAAAATTTGTCCACACTCATTTATCCTAAATACCACCCTCCCTTATTTCCCCTACCCACGGCACTGACTTTCCCTCCTACCAAGCCACTGAAATTGCTCTTGCCAAGATCATCTGCAATCAGCTTCCTTGTCGCTCATTGTTACCCCGGCTCTGGTTGAATTTTCAAGTTTGATCTTTCTCCTTTACATTTGAAGTCTTCTTAAGCTTCTATGTCAACACATTCTTCTGAATTTTCTCCTTCCCTTCCATCCACCACGTCTCAGTTTCCATTGCAGGAGCCTCTTCTCTTGTCAGTTCATTATACATTGTGTTTCTTCAGTGCTGACCTGGGTTCTCTTCTTCTTTTATACACCCTTCTAGGGCAATCTCAGGGATATCTATGGCTTCAATCACTATCAAAATGATGAAGTGTTCCAAAAGCATAACTACAGTTCAGATCTGTGTTTTAAGCCTCATACTTCCCTATCCACTGATCTTCTAGGAACCACATATCCAAAATTGAACTCATTTTCCTATTCATGCTAATTCTGTTCTGTTTAGTCTTTTCCTTTTCTTTGAACACTTTAGGCTCATGTTAGTCAAGCAAGAGCATCATTTTCCCTTCTTCATCCCCATGTCGTCCATTCCCATTCCCATGGATTCCCATCCATTCCCTCCCTGCCTCCCAGAGATCTTTCAGATCTTCCTGTCTCTCCATGTACAATGCCATTAACCCTAGGTCAGGCTCTCACCATCTCTTGTCTGAATTATCGCAATGGTCATATGATGATGGGGTCCCCATGGATGCTCTTACCTCTGTCTAATCCTTCTCCACTCCACTACAAGGGGGAGCTTCAAAAACAGTTTTCATCATGCCACCCTCCTGCTTCCGATGGATCTCTACTCTTCTTGAGATAAAAATCAAAGTCCTCTAATATGCCTTATTACAGCTCTCACAGTTTGCCCCTCCTTCCTCCAGCCTGGTCATTTACCATTTCCTCCCTTTCAGCCTCCACTTGCCAAAATTGAACTTCTTGGATATTATTTGCTCTTTTCCAGTGCCAGTGTTTGTGCATACTATTTGCTTTGTCTGGGATATGTCTTCTCTAACTCTTTTTCCTAAAAACCCATAGCCAACTCCAGCTTCTACATCATTTCTTCTTGGAAGCATTCTTGATATCACTGAATATGGGGTAGGTCCCCTAAATATTGGTTCTGCCATTTGCTAGTTGTTGCACTTTAGACAAGTTACCTAATCTTCTTATGCCTCTGTTTCTTCTTCTATAAAAAGAGATAATCATAAGTACCAGCATCATAAAGTTGTTGAAATGATTAAATGATAACAGTGCCTGGGACATAGTAGTGCTAAATATGAGTTGGTAATTATCATAGTAATTAGTATTGTTACTAGCTCTTCTAGCAACGTGTACTACCATATCATAGTAGATACCACACTGTTACACACCTACACACTTACTTATCTGTGTCTTCCTCTAAACTTGCCATCTGGAAGAAGGTTTGTATTCACCTTCTTCATTGTTGTATCTACAAACCTAGCATGGTGCTTAGCACATGGTAAGTAACCACTAGATGTCTTTTGGATACATAAGTTTAGCATCTAAAAAAATACAAATTTTACACATAGAAACGTATGGAAATGTAGAATCAATGTAGAATCAATTGGACCCCTAATTATTTGGCATTAAGTAGTTGTAAAGCCTTATCAAGAAAATTCAAAAAGGCTTTCATCATATGATTGGCAATTTGTGCAAACTTTTTAAGGGAAGGCAATGTCAACTTTTCTTTCTTTTTTCTTTTTTTTTTTTTTAAGATTTTATTTATTTATTTGTCAGAGAGAGAGAGCGAGAGAGCGAGCACAGGCAGACAGAGTGGCAGGCAGAGGCAGAGGGAGAAGCAGGCTCTCTGCCAAGCAAGGAGCCCGATGTGGGACTCGATCCCAGGGCGCTGGGATCATGACCTGAGCCGAAGGCAGCTGCTTAACCAACTGAGCCACCCAGGTGTCCCTCAACTTTTCTTTCTTAAAGAGAGGTCTAAGATCCTTAGATCACATAACAAAAGTGAGTGCAACATTATTAATGTAGAAATGCAAATATCTGCAGTTAGAGTGAAGAATTTCTAGGAGAAACATAATGCTGAGTGATTGAGAGAAATCCCTTGAGGGAGAAGAAAGCTCCTCTTGCCAAAAAATAAAGTGAAACAAATTTGTAGGAATTCTGATCATTTAGAGCTCATCTTTCCAAGAAATATTTGTAAAATGTTACAAATTGAGAGTTAGCTTTTTCCAAGTTTCAGGGAACGCTAGCAGTTATCTTGATGAACAGAAAGATCATTTGTCACTCATTTGACTCCAAACACTTGAGAAACAAGAGAATATACATCATTGAAAAATGATGAAGCTGTTTAAGAACAGATTCACATCAAGAAGGGAAAATAATATTGTCTCTTACTAGAAGTGATTGCAAGAAATAGATAAAGAGAATTTTTCCTACACTGAGAAAATAAATTAAATGGAACCAAAGTATACAGATAATAAGAAACCCCAAAACAATGCCAAACTTGCTTCCCTAAGAGTTGAAACCAGTCCCTTCCAATTAATTGATCTTTAAATTAAAGGTGCTTACTTTAACTGATTAACCAAAACCACTGATGTTCACCTTTTTCTGTAAGAGTGAAAACCTGCCAAGTCCAAGGGTTCTTTCAGGGCAACATAACCCCAAATATTGAGTGAAAAGAAGAACAGGGATGGGAGTGTGTATGTGTGTGTGTGTGTGTGTGTGTGTGTGTGTGTCTGTCTGTCTGTGTGGGTTACATTAAGGGTGGGGATGGAGAATGGAAAGGAAACAAAGAAAGAAACAGGAATGGTGGAATAGATTTCAAGTGTATACAGCTGAGAGACTCAGAAATGAGAAAGGACCCTCAAGAAATGCTACAGAAGAAAATGAATTACTTTCTTCATGAGAAGCTATGTTCTTTCATTTTTCAAAAGCTAATGAAGAACATAAGGACAAACTTAGCTAAATGTCTCTTGATAAAATGAAAAGAACCTCACGCTTGCTTACACCAAACTAGCTTCTGGAATATACACCTTTTCTGAAGAGACAAGATTTATTTCCTGAAAACAAGCAGTCAATCAACCCATGCTTCAGAAACAGCTGTCTACCTACTAGTCTACTGGAAAAAGACATTCATTACAAAATACTGAAAAGAGTTAGAGAGTCATAAACTCCAAAATTATACGGTGCAAGAATAAGAAAATATGTAATCAGTTGTGTGTCACAAAAATTTCCATGTAAAATATACACCAAATGGAAGTGAATTGTGTACTTGTGCTTCATGGCAGATTTCAGAGAGAAATTGCTATTTGAGCAGAGTCTTGAAGGAGGGATAAGTAAAGAGGAAAAGAAAGACACCTCTGTACAAGGATCAGCCTGGGCATTACATAGATGCAGATATCCATAAAATGGACCATTCTCAACCTAAACAGGAATGAAATTCTGACACATGCTTCATGGATGAACCTTGAAAACATTAAACTGAGTGAATTAAGCCAGATGAAAGGGCAAATATTATATGATTCCACATATGGGAGGTGCCTAGGGTAAGCAAATTTATGGGAACAGAAGGAAGAATATGTTACTAGGGACTGAGCAGAGGAGATAATAGTGGGTTATGGTGTAATAGGTACAGAGTTTCTAGGTGGTGTGATGAAGAAGTTCTGGAAACAGAATATGGTGATGGTTGCACAACATTGTAAATGTACTTGATGGCACTGAACCCAACACTTAAAAATGGTTCAAGTGACAAATTTTATGTTATGTATATTTTATTACAATAAAGAAAATACCTGGGTGTAGGTTCTGGGTATAGGAGTGAGCCTAGAGTTCTGGAAAGAAAGTTGGGATAGCCATAAATGTAGCAGTCCTTTAAAAATATATTCATCTGGAGCACCTGGGTGTCTCAGTGGGTTAAAGCCTCTGCCTTTGGCTCAGATCATGATCTCAGGGTCCTAGGAGTGAGCCCCGAATCAGGCTCTCTGCTCAGCAGGGAGCCTGCTTCTCCCCATCTCTCTCTCTGCCTGCCTCTCTGCCTACTTGTGATCTCTATCAAATAAATAAATAAAATCTTTTAAAAAAATAAAAAATAAAAATTAGAAAATATATTCATCTGTGATGTGCTGGATAAAATGGGATGCCTGGAACTAGAATGAAGAATTAGAATGTCACAATGATAATGTACATTTAAAGATATGAGGGCTTAAAGAAGGAAGGGAGAAGAGGAATGACCACAGAGGAAAACTACAAAAGTTGAGTGTGACTGAATGTGGCACTTCTGGAAAAAAGAGGCTTTAACAGTGACAGCGTTTCAAAACCAGAGCAAATGGGAAGAGAGTGACCAGAGCTGGAGAAGATGGGGGAGATGGTGACTTTGGTTTTGCTCGAACTGAATGTAAGATGAGGGATGAGACATTATGTTCAAATTGTCTTACAGGGAAGTGGAAATAAACTAACTAACTAAATAAATAAATAAGCAAGCTAAACTCAAGAGCTAGAGATGCAAACACAGGTGTAAGGAGAACAAAATTGATACTAAATCCACAGGATGGTCTGTATGTCTTAATCTTAAGGAAACTTTTAGTGGAGAACAACAGTTTTCAACTGGGGGAAACTCCACCCCCTAGAGGTATTGGACAAGGTCTGGAGACATTTTGGTTGTCACAACTGGAGTTCAGGGGTCACTGCTACTGGCATCTAGTGGCACAGCCAGTGAGGCCGCTAACATCAGCAATGCACAGGACAGTTCTCCATGACAAAGAGTCATCTAGTCCAAGATGTCAGTACCACCAAGGGTGAGCAAACCTGAATCAGGGACAGGAAGAAAGAGGTGAGTCCTTGGGAAGAAACAACAAAGGGACAGCCAGACAGAGAAGAAAACTGCTTAAAGAGCTGGTTTATGGAAGCACACAGAGGAGAGACTTTTGAGGCAGGAGCAGTCAACATTTACTGATGCTGGCGAGAACAAGCATTGCTCTTTTTGGAAAAGCAAAAACTCTTCCAACATCTGTACGAGAGGGGAGGACGCAGGGCAAAGAGCAGTCCCCAAGACGGGAGAGACTGAAAAATACAGGGAATCACGGCTTCTCAGAGTGGAGACTCATAAGTGGAAGCCACAACAGGAACCAATGCCAGGTGAGGAAAACTTCAACTGTGACTGAGGAATTGTGGAAGGCTCAGTGTGGACAACTGTGAGGATTAAAAACTCCAGGGGGACCCAGTCCCCGAGGGGCCCCGCAAGCTTGTGAGATTTCCCTCCAGGAGCTTGCCCAGATGCTCACAATAAATACTGGAGAAAAATCTTTGTGCTTCTGGAAGGGAAGGAGAAAAAGCATCACTTTAAAACATGCCAGAAAACTGTGTTCTCAAAAGGCCTGCTCTCAGAGAAAACTAGTTAATCAGAAGCTAACCTGAGCCTGACTAACCTGGGGGAAAGGAAATACTCAATTACAGCTCATTCTAGCCAAATCTAGCTAGCCATTCTAGCCCTCTCCTGCCAAAGGAGGGAGAAAAAAAGTTTTAAATACTTGTGAATTCACAGTGTAAGGCATAGACTCACTAAAAGACCGTGTGCAATGTAACCATAGAACGCTTCCCCTCCCCCAACTCACCACCACATTACAAAAAGCCCATTTTCAGCACTTCCTTTTACCTGCTACATCATGTCTAGCTAGCAAAGACAAAAACACAAACAAAACAAAAAAACACAAGGCATACTAAAAGGTGAAGAAAAAAAAAAAACACCCATAATTCGAAGAGACAGAGTAAGCATCAGAACCAGGCATGGCAGAGTTGTTGGAATTATCATGCCAGGAATTTGAAACACTATGATTAATGTACTAAGAGCACTAATGGATAAAGTAAACAGCATGCAAGAACAGATGGGCAATATTAACAGAGATAAAAACACTAAGAAAGAACAGAAACACTAGAAATTTAAAACAAAACAAAACAAAACAAAACTGTACTAGAAAGCAAGAATGCCTTTGATGGGCTAACCAGTAGACTGGACATGGCTGAGGAAAGAATCCTGAGCTTGAGAACCTCAGAAGAAACTTTCAAAACTAAAAATCAAAAAAAGCAAAGACAAAAAAACAGAACAGAATATCCAAGGGCTGTGAGACAGCTTCCGAAAGTATAACAGACGCATAGTAGGCAGACCAGAAGGCAAGAAAGAAAGGAACAGAAGAAATATTTGAAATAACAATAACTGAAAATGTTCCCCCAATTTAATGTTGGAAACCAAACCACAAATCCAGGAAGCTCAGAGAACACCAAGCACAAAAATTCCACAGAAGCTACACCTAGACACATCATTTTCCAAACTACAAAAATCAAAGATAAAGAAAAAGTCCTAAAAGACACCAGAAAAAAAAAAAAAAAAGACAAGAGTGGGACACCTGAGTGACTCAGTTGGTTAAGTATCTGACTCTTGATTTCAGCTCAGGTCATGATCTCAATGTTGTGGGATGGAGCCTCATGTCAGGCTCCTCACTCAGCTGAGAGTCTGCTTGTCCCTCTTTCTCCGCTCCTGTTCCCCCTCGCACTCTCTCTCTCCCTCTCTCTCAAATAAATAAATAAAATCTTTTTAAAAATCCAAAGTAAGCAGAAGAAAATATAATCAAAATTAGGGCAGAAATCAGTAAAATTGAAAACAGGAAATCAGTAGATAAAATCAATGAAATCAAAAGCTACTCTTGGCGAGCGTTGTGGATTCTAACTCAAGTACTAATTGTAGAGGATTTAGAGGGGAGCCCAAGGGCTGGAGGAAGGATATGCAGGCATGAGTTCCAGCTCATGCACCAGAATAAACTGGGAAGAGCTGCCAGAAAGGATGGCTGTGACCAGTGTCTGTTGTTGAGACTCAGTATCCCAGGTTGTACTGATGTTGGGTTCATGCACTGGTGCAACTGAGCCCCACTGTCCAGGTCTATGAACAAGACACCACCACGGTGGGGCAGGAGGCCGAGATGTGTATGAAATTTCCCATTTCATTTATCCTGGAAAGCAGTCAACCCTTGTCAAGAAAGACCTGGAAGATAAGCCCTCAAGGAGCTAAGAGGGAAACTCCCTTCTTTTGTTGTGTGCTTGGCCTGGACCACCTCCTAGCGATGGATATGGAGAGCACAAGGAGGAGACCCGGGAAAGGACCTCAAGGTCACATCCTGGTCAAGGAGCTCTGAATGGTGACACCCAAGGTCCTATAAGTTACCTTCCTTGTACAGAACATTTTGTTGTGTTCCTCATTTTGTGCTCAAATTTTCAGAAAGATCTTGTTGAAAATTACAGCCTGGTTTCAGTAGCGTTGTGGAGACGTTGGCAAGGACATGCCCATAAGTGCAGGGTGGTGGTGGCCACAGCTACCAGTGAAGGCGAGCTGGCCGTACAGCGCATGCCAATCTCCCAGGATTTAGTTACTGGCAACACCACCAGAGACCAATGGCCTGGTGAGGAGAGCATGATGAAAGAGCCTTAGGGTCGTGTTCTAGCACACCTGAGAAATCACATTTTAGGGACTATGGCATGCCACCAAGTGGCACACTGGCTTCTGTGACATTGTGACCTTCACCTGCTTTCCGGATGCTCCTTCTCACATTCCTTCACTCATTCTTCTTCTTCTCTTTCCCCACTCCTGGAGTGTGGACATTTTATAAGTTCTATCTTCATTGCTTCTCATTCTAAGCTCCCTTCCTTGATAATAGCATTTCTTCCCAGGGCTTCAACCATCATCCCCAGTCTATGTCCCTAGTCCAAGCTCCAGCTCTCAGAAGCCACCCGACTCGGGAATGTCTTCATCCAAATGATCTGCAAACATCTCAAACCCAATGGATCCAGACTCGTCATTGCATCCCTCTTTCTGACCCCTAGATCTAATTCATTTCCAAATCTGCTAAGTCTACTCCTGAACTACAGTTCATATTTAACCGCACACTTCCATTGTGGGTCCTCTTACTCAAAACTTTGCTGGCCCCTGATTGGATGACTGAAGTCACCTCTGGATCAGTCAGTCTAATACCCATCCAATCTACCTTATGTGATGATACTGGGGTTAGCATCCTAAAGTGTGTACTACACTTCTGTCTTCCCTTCTCTAAAACATTAATAAATGCCTCTTTAATGCCTGGTGTAGATCCTCCTGCACCCATACTCAATGGATGAGTTCTCCTAAATCCATATGAACTCTCCAGCTCTACACCCTTCTACCACCTGGTTCAGTCACGCTCCAGGTCATACATCTTCCACACAACTTTTCCAAACTTGGTCAAATTAGCCCTTTCTGTCCCTACACTCAAGGTGAGGACAGGGCATTTACCATAGACCACTTGGTATTCCAGGCACTTGTGGGAGAGTTGGGCCTCCCATCAGGCCAACATCACACAGAACACCTAACACAGAAGGCAGCATGATATCACACTGAACTCCTAACCAAAGGGTCACAGAAGGATAGCCGTCTCATCTCCCACAGGGCAACCCTGGGAAAAATGCAGGGACAAAGGAGGACTGCTAGAAAGGGGAAGGGAAGAATCGATCCACAGTGCTTTTGCAGCCGTTAAGAACTAAGACAAATGGAGAACACTCAGGAAGAGTATTTGATAAATGAAGAAACATGGACATTTGATCATTTATTGATACATTCATTCATTTACTGAGCACCTACTATGTACCCTACTATCATTCTCATGACAAATAGACATTCACGACTCTGAGAAGCATCACACCATCTGCACTGACAGGAGGTCATGTGAGAAAGGAATTGTTCCCTGTGGGCATCTGACGAGACAGCTGGTGGTTTCTCACACACACAGGCAGTAATCGCATTGCTTCTGCGTGATCTCCTACAGCTTCTACTTTACAGAGCACCTCCATTTACATTCTTTTTTTTCACCTCATAACAAATTATACGTGTCAGTACCACTCACTGGCCCCATCCGTGAGTGCCGATTGCAGTAAGGATAAAAGAGCAAGACTCTGGTTTATTCACACGAGAGTGTATTTGCCTCCCGTGTGCCAGACACTATCCTAGGTACCGGGGAATACAAAAGTGGGCAAAGAGCTGCCTTCCCTCAGGGTGCTCACCTTCCAGTGGCTGACCACATTCCTGATGATGTGGTCTCCACCCACCTGCTCCTCTTCTTCCCCCCACCCCCTCTCTCCGCCCCAGCCACATAGAACCTCAGGCAGTTTTCTGAACATGCCTTGCTATGAAATGCCACACCACACACGGTCACCCACTCTCTCTCCTCTTTGGAACTCCTTTCTCCCTTCTCCATCTGGCTACTTCCTTCTGGGCTGTCCAGCCTCAGCAGGCCCAGGTATCGCTCCTCAGGAAGCTTTGCCCATCTCGGGCCCTTGTCATGTCTAGCACACCCACACGCGTGTCCATTCCACCCGAGGGAAGGTTATTTGTGGAGAGGTTAATTGGTAGTTATGGCTTTCCCTTGAATATAGGTATAATTTTCTTTTCTTTCTTTTTTTGGTCAACATCGGTCATCTGGGCCACCCCACATTTGTTCCCCTACTGATCTTCACTAGGGGCCTTTCCCCTCCCGCAGGAGTCCCAGGAGGGTCTGACTCCACAGACAATCCAGGTGTGGAGGGCTTAGCCGCTGCCTCAGAACTACACCAACCCACACGATCCCATTCCCTTGGATGCAGTAATCGGGTTAGAGAAGAGCATCTGATCCAAGTTGGTTGGGTTGATCTTAAAAATAAGAAGAGTTAAAAATGTGCCCCCTGCTGCACACACATATGAAATGTTTGTTTGACAGTGAGGTTGATTTTAAATGCTGGAGACTAACCAAGGTTGAAGGATGAAGGAGAAACTTGAGATGCCTCAGAAATTGCTGAGTTAAGTAAAAGGCACAGAAACTGTGCCGGTCCACCTTAGGTGAAGAAGAAGGTAAATAATTTATATATCTTTTAATATAGAATCAATATGATTCAAAATGTTATTAATAAGTCAAAGCAGATGACAATAAGATTAATCAAAAGAGACTATTCATCTTCCGTCATGTTATTACTTTACCCAATAGTCCTTAAAGGGGTTTTTGACCGTTTCTCAAGGACAGAAGCCACAGAACATTTTGCTGTGAGTATCACACACATTCCCCTGCCTGCACTCACTTACACACCCATGCACACCCACTGAGGACTTGACAATAATGGGTAACTGTGTGTGTTTGGGAGCTGAGTAGACACTTCCCTACCTGTGTCTCGTGTCTTAGGCACTTAACTGAGTACCTCAGTTTTCTCATCTGCAAAATGGGAAAAATTGTGACTTCCTAGGTTGTCATAAGAATTAAAGTTATCAATGTAATAACACTTAGTCTAGGTCATAACAGACAATAATAGCTAAAATTGCATTCTGGGCACTATCTTAAGCACTTGAAGCATTACATCACTTTGTGTAGATAACAACCCACACGGTGGGAAGATGTTAATATTACCTCCACTGTGCCGATGAAGGAGTCGAGGCTAAGCCAGGCAGCTGCTGGGTGCAAGGCTCAACCGGCGGGGAACACTCGGCGAGAGATGGTACATTACGGTAGCGATCACATGATTGTGCCTGGCTTAAATGGGGTGCTTGCAGAAGAAGGCTTTCATATCCAGCTTTTCTTTCTAAAGGAGTTCTAACTATGTAACTTAATTTGGGGAAAAATTGACAGCGATCCAAGCTGCTTAAACATTAAGTCAACAGGGAAAAAAAATTAAGTCAACAGGACTGCAAATGTAATACTGTCAACCATAATTACAACTTCAGCTTCTTTAGGTCAGATGGGAAGAGCTTACACTCTCCCCAAACCCAAGGCGTGGGCAAAGTCTTTCCATATAGTTTTAAAGGACAATCTGAGAAACGGGGGGTCATCGGATTCTACCGCAAACCGCTTGTATAAGCTACAAGCTCCCGGAGCATAAACTCCATCATCTGTCAGATGAGGGGATTTTATTAGATCAGCGACTCTTAACCCCAACGCTACATTTTTGAGTCATCCAAGGTGCCCCCAGAGATGCCGATCTAATTGGCCTGGGATGCAAGTGTGGCATGGGAATTTTTGCAAGCTCCCCAGGGATTCTATGTGCAAGCAAGGTCGAGAACCACTGCCTTAAATCACCACTAAGGCCCGTCCCAGATAGAAAGTCACACAGTTCCAGGTGCACCAGCAAGATCAGAGGCAAAACGGAATACCTGAAGCAGGATCTTGTTGCCGTCATAGTCCTGTGTCTGCCACCTGGTGCGGCTGATGGGGACGCACGGATGGGGGAGAAGAGGCACTAACTGGCCGATCTCTTGAACCTTGAACTGCAGCACTGAGGACTCTCTGGGGTCCACTGACATTCCAAGGGGCAGCTGCGTCAGGGAGAGCTGCAGAGCGAAGCTCTCCGTGGCGTAGAGCACGAAGACGCAGGAGTCGCTCTTCTGCACGGTGGCTTCCTTCTGCAGGATCAGCTCATAGAGTCTGATGGCATCGTCGTAGTTATCAGAACTGCAGTAGAGCGTCACCCTCAGGATCTCGGCGCCGCAGTGCACCTGCCTCACACCCCAGACCGGCATCTGGCTGTCCAGACTGTAGAACTCCTGGTCGGCAAGAAGGTAGGGACACGGCCTCCCCTGAGCGCTCGGGGCCGAGTAACGCAGCCACGGCCAGCGCTGGAGGGAGTCAAGAACCCGGAAGAGCCGCTCCTCTCCCACGCTCTGGGGCAGGAAGAGCAACACAGACATCCCCGGGAACCGTGAGCGCTTGGAGTGGCACTTGTCGTAGTATTTTACTGGACTGGCCCTCTCGGACACCAGAAAGGGACGCACGTCCGGGCAAACGCAGTCCAGGAGCTGGTCCAGAGTTTGCTGCAGAAGCGAGCCATGTCCAGAGTTGGCGAGGAGGTGGACGGTCATGGCCAGAGGCTCCGGTGTCCCGTCCATTCCAGACTGCGGGGAGGACAAAGGACGCAGGCGGGGAGGGCCCACGCGGCAAGCTTCTGCAGCGAAGGAAGAAGCGGGCGGTTCTCGGGCGGAGTCTTCAGTCCCCCAGGAAACCTGCAGCCAGTTCAGAACAAAACTCCTAACCTGGGCTCCTGGTTGCCCGGTGGCCGCACAGCCAGACCACCCACGCAAACTGGGGCACAACAGCCTTGGGGTCAATGTCATCCAGCTCACGCATAATGTAACTGCGTTTTGGGCTTGTCCAGGCACTCCCCTGGGTTTCTGTTTGACCTAAAAACCTGTAATCCTGAGAAACACCCAAGTGGGTGGTTCTTACAGACAATCGGTAAAGGAAATGACCAGGCAAAAAGGAATATGAGTGGCTGGGTTAGGCTGATAGCAATCTGTTTAGTTGAAAAGACATCCATTTTATGGACCCACAATGGGTTCTGATTTCCTCCTTACATCTCTCCGTGTTTACAGTAGGCTGCCAGGCCACCGGAATACAATGACTACTTTCAAACAATTCTCGAAACTTGTCCCCTTGCCAGGATTTCCACTGTCCTTTGTCTTTTTATTTTGTTATGGGACAACTGATGCTAGACCTTTGAAGAGAAGATACTGTATCTAAATGATACTGAGTGTTCCCTGGAAATGATTTGCTCTGATGCAAAGTCTGAGTATATGTATTGAAATGTTGCAAAAAATAAAAGAGATGTTGCCAACAAAACAAAACAAAACAAAACAACAACAACAAAAAAAACCGTAACAAAAAAAACAAAACTCCCGTTATTCATGCGGATGCTTCAGGAAGAGCTAGAGCTTCCCAGTATCGATGGTTTTATTGCTCAGGTCTATTGAGGATCTACTAGGCACCAGTCATAAATTCTAAAACTTTACATAAATGGATTTAATCCTGCAGCAAACCTAGGAAGAAAAGACTATTTTCCCCCCAGATGACTGATCAACGACCCAGGGCTAAGTAATGGAAAATCTAAGTTACTCACCTAAGGTCTCACAGTTAAAAAGTGGCTGAGGGAAAATTTGCACTCAGGAATTGAGAGGTGCCCCAGAGAAGTAAAGATGAGGTGCCTCTCAGGGACCTGGAAGTCCCGGTCTGGATTTTCTTCCTAAGGATGGGGAAAGGACACCAAAGCAAATTCTCATTGAGGTCATGAATCTTTAAAATGAATTATCTTCAATAAAAATGTTCAAGCTCTAAACAGAACACCGACCCTAATTTGTAGTATCTGTTAGAAAATCACTTGCTATTTGGATAGCTGTGCTCCCTAGAAGTTGTGGACAAGCACATTTTCCTAAATAGAGTTCTTAAAATAAGTTACTTATGAATGCTTATAAATGGAACATGTTGTGATAATCTTTTATAATTTAGAAAGCACTTTCGTGATTTTAAATCTCACTTACCTTGACTTTTACTTTATGTAGGCAGATTCCTTTATTAGTTTAATAATCAAATTTGAAGTTAAGTATTATCTATGGAAAGGAATCATTTCTATTCAGATTCCTTTTCTAAATCAAGCCTACACTTCCAATCATTCAAGGTTCATTAGTCCTATACTTTTTGCACTGAAAAAATATATAAACATAGTTGATAACAAATGAATTGTTTTTTAATTTCCACAGTCATTAAATTCATTTAGCTTCCACTTTCCAAAAATCATTAGTTTTTTTAAAAAAGGCATTATAGTTCTCAATCCTTAAAACAAACAAAAACAAAACAAAACAAAAAAACTCTTAATTCATGTTCCACAGCAGCCATTTGCAGGCAATAACTTTCTCATCTCTCAGTAGGACACCCTCCCCTTTCCTCTGTCCTTCCACTCACAGAGCTGACTGTACTCGGGAACTTTAGACTTCAGACATGGTTTTGGAAATATCCTTTGCAATTCTGGAAATAACTCTAAAGATTCAAGGAGAAAAAAACATACCCCTGAGACAAAGATACTAACTCACAACATTTTGCACAAGGCAAGTATTGAAGGCCATATATAGGAACGGGTTTGCTTCTTCATGTTGTTTTAATCCTTTATCCAGTGCAAAAACATACTTTTTTCCTCTTGAGGTTGTCATTTCTGTCAGGACTGGAAAGATTTCATTAATCTCAAGGCAGCCGAAGTGCCAAGAAACACAGGGTTGGAGGTGGGAGGGCGTACCACGAGTCTCCTTTCTGACTGGCTGGCTTTGCAATTATTTTTCTGGGAACAACCTGAAATACTGACCCTCAGAGTAGCTGCCTCCCACCTCCTCACTGCCTGCCACCCACCATAATGGCCAGACTCTCAGCTCAGCTCGATTCCGCTGTGCTCTTCTTGCAAACTGGTTCTGGTGAAGGCACAGATGAATATTGTTGGGTCCCCCAATGTTGGGTCCCCCAATAATGGGTCCGTGATTAAAGGATCGAGACTGATACAAAGCGAAGGTCAAGCAAAGCTTTATTTTGCGCCAAGCATCAAGAATCAAACCGACGTCAAACAGACCGGTCGGGGCCACCCCTTACAGAGAGGACGACCCCTCTCTGTTTCACAGACTAGCTTTTATAGAGCAAAGGCCATGTGGTTGGGCCTGGCCACACACAGGTGGCCAATGAGATGTAACACACAGAGAAAGCTGCACAGTCATGCTAGGTGACCAGTTGAATTACAATTTACCCTAGTAGACATTTGAACCAGCCTATCTCCTTGGTCAGAATTTTGGTGTCCAAAAGGTGCCCAAAGGGTGGGGCCCATACTCCTCGGTAGCTAGGGAGACAGTATGCACCCCCACTGATTGAATACCTCCACCTGGCCTGACCCACCCTTGTATTTGGACTTTGTTACCTGGGACTGGTTTCCGGGACTTGTTTTTTTGTTTGTTTGTTTTTGTTTTTTTAATTTTTTATTTTTTTATAAACATATAATGTATTTTTATCCCCAGGAGTACATGTCTGTGAATCGCCAGGTTTACACACTTCACAGCACTCACCATAGCACATACCCTCCCCAATGTCCATAAACCCACCCCCCTCCCCCTCCCCCCAGCAACCCTCAATTTGTTTTGAGAGATTAAGAGTCACTTATGGTTTGTCTCCCTCCGATCCC
>PISX010020095.1:0-36638 GCA_004024625.1 Mellivora capensis
CAACCATACGCATTACTGACTACATGCCCTGTGCTGTACTCTTCATCTCTTTGACTTATTTATTTTATAACTGGAAGCTTGTACCTCTTTATTTTATTCATCCCTCCAACTACCTTCCCTGTGGCAACCACCAGTTTGTTCTCTGTATTTATGTCTTTGTTTCTTTTGGAAAGAACTCTTTTTTTTCTTAAGATTTTATTTATTTATTTGATAGAGATCACAAGTAGGCAGAGAGTGGAGAGTGGAAGGGAAGCAGGCTCCCTGCTGAGCAGAGAGCCTGATGCGGGGCTCTATCCCAGGACCCTGGGATCATGACCTGAGCTGAAGGCAGAGGCTTTAACCCACTGAGCCACCCAGGCGCCCTGGAAAGAACTCTTTTCAAAGACAGGTTCTAGTACCTGTGGCCGTTCAGTCTGCGCCCGACGAAGGCAGTCTGCACCATAGATCACTGTATTCTCAGGGATGACTTCAAACGTATTCAGGTTGCAGCAAGCCCCAATGATGCAACCACTTGTCAGTATTACGTTTCTGCCCACATATGCTGCAGTAAAAACAAAGAAATACCTGCAATTTAAGACAAATGAGTAGAATGCTAATTTTTTTCTAAAATGACTTAAATATTAAATTGCAAATTACCCTTAAGAAAAAAAATTTAAGGAAATATTTCAGTTCAGAGTTTATAAAGTATAGAGGCAGGTGCCTCACTAGTATTAAATGGATTAATACAGACCTTTGCTGACTAGTTGTGTGACCTTGGGCAAGTCACTGTAAATTCTCTGAGCAAGTTTACTTATAAGATGGAAAGACTGACCTGCTTACAGTTGGTTGTAAGGAATAAGTGAGATAGTAAATGTAAAATGCTGAGCACAGTTTGACGCACAGTAAGTATATACTAAATAGAAAATAAAAATGATAATAATTGGTAATCCAAGTTGAAATAAAAAACCATTAAGTAGATTAACAAAAAGTCCAATTTTATTAATTAAAAATAATTTTCTTTCATGCCAATCAGGACCATCAAAGACAAATCATTATTCTATTTCTTTTTTTAATTATTATTCTAAAGATGTCTCATTGTTCAGGTTCTTTCTGGACTGTAGTGGGACATGGTCTTGGAGCTGCTTTCCAGTGGTGGTGGTAACTTCACATGACCTCCTGCCTACCTCCATTTATAAATAGCTTCCCTTTGTTCCTGACTGGCTAGGGTAAAGAACTCCTGCAATTAAAGAAAGCAAACTGCTACAGAAAATGATTCTTTTAATTTTACAATTATATTAATCAACTAAGTTACCACTGACATTAGTATTTAGCAGAAATCTTTTTCAAATCTTTCATCTGAAAATTATGGTTTAATTCAATCCTGATTTAAATGTACACAGCTGACTTTTTTTTAAGGGAGGGAGGGAGGGGCAGAGGGAAAGGGAGAAAGAATCTTAAGCAGGCTCTCTGCCCAGCCAGGAGCCTGACATGGGGCTCAATTTCACAACCCTGAGATCATAATCTGAACCAAAATCAAGAGTCAGATGCTTAACCAACTGAGCCCCCCCCACAGAACCATGGCTGAATTTTTAATTCAATATATTAAACACAATATTAGTCTCGTAACATCTTAGTCCACTTTCAACCATACCCTCCTTCCACATTGCCATAGTTTCCACTTAGGGTGTTTTTTCAGGACACAATAAAGAGAAAAGAGATAATCACTTTTCACAAAAAAAATTCCAAATATAGCTTACCTTTTGATTCAATAACATTATTATCTCCCATTTTCATGGCTTGAGAATCTGTAAGCCAGAGTTAAGTAAACACTGTAAATGTGTTCATCTTTTTTCCCCTCCACTAATTCACTATGTCCTTTTTTTTAAATTTTTTTTTTATTTCATTTCTTTTCAGTGTAACAGAATTCATAGTTTTACAACACACCCAGTGCTCCATACAATGCGTGCCCTCCATAATGCCCACCACCTGGCTCCCCCAACCTCCGACCCCCCGCCCCTTCAAAACCCTCAGGTTGTTTTTCAGTGTCCTTTTTTTTTTTTTTAAAGACTTTGTCACAGAGAGCGAGCACAAGCAGGGGGAGGAGCAGACAGGGGGACAGGCAGGCTCCCGCTGAGCAAGGACTGATGTGGTACTTGATCCTAGGACACTGGGATCATGACCTGAGCTGAAGGCAGACACTTACCCCACTGAGCCACCCAGGTGTCCCTAATTCACTATAACCTTATCCTGCACTATAGCAGAGGACAAAGGCATGGGAAGGGCCAAGCAGCCCCAGTCTGGCCAGAACTTCTTGCTCAGAGCAGCCTGAAAGTAAAGTTTTAATCTTTAAATACAAGTATCTCTAAGCAGATGCAGTGGCCTTCTATATTTTTTAAAGAAATGAGCATCTTTTACCCCAATTCTATGAGTAACATATTTTCGAGACTGTCTTAAGAAAATTAAAATTACTTATCACCAAATCACTTAATGCTAACACTACTAACAGTTTGATATATCTTTATACAAATACATACAATTCCCTTTATATAACTGGGAATCAAACTGTATAAACTCTGACAGCTCACTTATTTGGTTCAATTAAATTCGTAAGCAAGCATTATTCCATACCATTAAGATCTTTAAAAACATAGTTTAAAATGACTGCTTAATCTGCCTACCTGTGAGCTCTGTCAAATAAATAAAATCTTTAAAAAAAAAAAAATGACTGCTTAATGGTCCTAATCGTCCATTTTGTGCATATACCTTAATTTATTTAAATATTTTGCCATTGTTAAACATTTAGATTTTTTCATCCAAGTTTTCCTATCATAAAATAATGTTTTGCTGATACCATGAAAACATTTTACTATCTTTTTAGAGGACAAAAATCAAGCACAAGAACTGATAGCACTCCAGGGGAAAAAAACAAAGAATGAAATATTTCCATCCCCATCCACCATTTCTTTGCATCAGACAGCATACTGTTAACCAAAACCATACAGGAACCAAATGGACAGAGCTGTGGTTCTTAAATCAGGCTAGAAGCTAGGATTCCTATTTCCGCGTCTTCTGCCACTCAGTCATTGCTACCCATCAACAAGTTGTAGCAACAGGAGCAAGATGGTACCTAAAGATGTGTATGTATGTGCGTGAACTCACACTTATAATATATGTAATATATTTGATAGCTAAAACGTGACAATTTCTATGGGACAGATCTGAATGCTAAAGACAGGTGGGAAGAAGAGTTTACTTAAATTATTGTAAAGGATACAACAGCCAACTTCAAACACATTATTGGTGCCAATGATCATAGGTTTAGGTTCTGGATCTTCAGCATCAGGAGTGATAGTATCAGGGTGACTATAAAAAGAAGAGACAAATCATCAAAATCAATAATGCAATAGGCAATTCTCTTGTTTTAGAATTCAGGTTCACTCTTTCAATTTTACCTCCATCAAGCTTAAATATACAACTACATAAGTAATTTCTTAATCCAAGTGAATTATTTATCCTCTGTGCTGAAGAACTGATTCTGAATTGAAAAAGAACTACTGAAACGTAAAGAAGCCGAAGGCAGATGCCTAAAGACGTCATAGTAAAGCTCAAAGCCCAGAGGGCCTTTTCCAGGACAAGGTAAAAATGTTGCTGGCTATCATTTTTAGCTTGTTAAATTAGAATCAAAATCGGGCCTGAGTCGAAAAATTTCCATTCTTAATAATCATTCGAGATTGTGAAATGCAAACAGATATTCACATCAAATAATTATTTTATGCTGTTAGGTAGTTTGAAATATTTGGAACATAAAATGTTTGTGGTCTAAGAGGAAGCCATTTTTTAAATGGAGCTTTATCTCTGACAGTTGAGTTACTACAGAATATAGCTGTTGTCAACTGACTTACAGTAAAGGTGCCAAAATAGATTTTAAAAGGAAACTGCTTAATATAGTAGAAACTCCCAAATTCTAAGTAAGTGTTAAGAAGACAAATGAATCTCTTTATCACAGTTAAATATTTTCCCAAGGTCTTTCTTAAAAATTCCATACATTTGTTGCTATAAATTAGATATAAGCTTGAATTTTCTGCCAAAATTTTATCTAGAAAGCTTTATAAATGCTTATGAAAACTTCATAGGTATTACAGTCTAGTTCACTAAGATTATGCACATGTTTAATATTTTATTATTTCTTTACTCTTCAAAGTTAAATATTGCCTCTAGCACCCTCCAAATTTTCAAATATAATTCTGGGTGCTACCCCCACATAAGGTTTATGAAAATATACAACAGAATTAAGTTCATGCTCCTGGGTATGAATAATAACATTCCAGCCAGAACTGAGAAATCATCCAATCAAAAGACTCTCTTTGGGGTGGTCAGCACAGCACTTGATCGCAAGAGTCAGGAAATGTTTGCTTAACGCACAGAAGAGGTAGTGACATGTAAGGAAAGGCCATCAGACCCAGAGGAGGGGATTCTAGTCAGCTACGGACGAGTTCTTTCACCTTGGACAAGTCTCTTCACCTATCTGGTCTCTGGTTTCCTCATTAACTAATGTCTCGTGTTGAAAAGATCCTTAATGTTCCTCTAGTTCTAAAATAGCAGGTTTTTCAGATGTCTGTTGTAAAAGGTTCCTATAGATAAGCTGAAATTAATAAAAACAATCTGTGCCCCTTCATTCAGAGTATCTGTAAGAGTTTTAATAAAAACAATCTGTGCCCCTTCATTCAGAGTATCTGTAAGAGTCGTACTCACGCATTTATGATAAGCGCCTGTTCCTCTATGAGGTTACCTTCACCGATCACGATGGGCCCGGCTTCGGCAATAATGCGTGCTTTAGGGTGGATCACTGTCCTAGGTCCTGTTAAAAATATGATGAAACGGAATTATTGGTGGAGACTACACTTCCAATGGGAGGGGAGAGGATGGGAGGGTGTCAAAGCTATTGGGAGGCACATTTTCTAAAGTATGCGCCAGGCACACTAGGCACATTACAGACGTTATCTCCTCGCTGTTATCAACAGTAGTCGGAGCCAGATCTCAAGCCAAGGTGAGTGGAGACAGCCCAGGTTCTGGAGCCAGACAGCCCTGGATCAGCGGCTGTTTGGAAGCCTCTGTTATCTCAGCAGTGAAATGGAGGTGGAGAGAATACCAGTCTCGCAGAGTGGTTGTAAGGATTAGATGAGATAATGTTTGTAGACACGGTATTCTGGCACATTGTTGGCAATAAAAATTAATTCCCTTCCTTGTTTTGCTTTCCTTCATAAAATGAGGCTCTCTGCTTACATCGCCGTGGCTTTCTCATGCTAGTGAACCACAAAGCACTTTCTTATTCTAGTTACTGCAGAGTTAGTCTCTTTATTATGTGGCTAAAAGGCAATATAGGAGCAATGGGAGACAGGAAATATGTAAACTAATGTTGTCTTTGTTACTTTGTCTCTGTCCCTACAGCAAGCCTAACCCCTGGAAGGAGGCAGAGGTTTTGTTGAAAAAGGTTACAGGGAGACAGTGGAAGGAGACAAATGTGATTACTGGAGTCCTAAGACTCTGAGATAGGCCAACTGAGGCAACGTCTCCCATCTCAAATTGAAGAGAGCAAGATGGGGTCTCACCACATCCATTTCACCATCAGGGTGGAGGAGGCATTGCACTGCTTAAACAGGGACAGCATTCTGGAGTGCTAACACATTCCTTCCCCTGGTTCCTAATTTCCTGAAGCCCTAGCGTTTGGTGATCATGAAACCACTCAGGAGAAAATATAACCTCACTTTCGCCACTCGAGGCAGCACCGGCCCCTGCCTACCCCCGAGGCCAAAGGCTATTTCTACTGGTAAACAAGCAGCCAGATCCGACTCTGAGAGTAGGAGAGTGTAGGCAGAAGCATTGACAGAAGGTGGGAGGCAGTCAGGAAGATGACACTGTTCGTGTAGTTCGGTATTGGATTGTGTAAATTAATTTATTCCATAGTCATTACCTGCTGGTGATGCAGTGCTACTGCAGGGAAACAAAAAGGAATACATACTACTTTTGCCCTTTGGAGCTTGCGTATCTTCTTTGTTTTGTTTATCTTGAAAACTGGAAATACTTAACACACTCACACACAAATGTATTAAAATAAATGAGGTGTTCCTGGTGCCTAGAGAACTGGAAGGAACCTCCGTGCAGCTTTATTTTTCCCCTAACAATGACGAGCTGGGGACTGATAAGGAGGGTGGGGCCCGACACAGGATGCACAGGCAAAGGACCCACAGTCTGATAAGGAACAACAGGAGAGAGGCTTTGCTATTTCTGTCACCTCTTTACTCCCCAAGTCCTCAGATGCCAAAGTAAAATTTCTCTGGCAACTTCTCCCATTCAGGACAGAAGATGGGATTTCTCAGATCTCTGGGAAGGGTCTCAAGTGGCCATGTATGCCTTTTTTTCTTTGTTAAAAAAACACACACATTTATAAAAGTAGTATGTGCCCACTATAAAAACTCAAAGCAAAAAGTGAAAGATCCTCTTTATGCAACCCTATTCCCTAGAGGTAACTATTCTTAAAAGTTTGGGGTATATTATTCCAAACTTAAGTTCTACTGTATACTTACACCTGTAAATGTCACGGTATATAAAATATATTTTATCATAAAGTTAAAGAATAAATGGAATTTGAAGGTAGAAAAACATGGATTATAGGCACATGGTTTGTTTGTTTTTAAATCAAGGAACAATACTTACTATTCTGCAATCTGCTTTATTCACCTGAAAAGTCATGGTGATTTTCCCATGTAAGGACATTTAGCTAGCTATTCTTTTCAGTGGATGAATAGTATTTCATATCATATTAACATACCATAATTTAACCAAGCCCTTAATGATGGTCATTTAGATGTTACCACTTTGGGGGGAGAGGTGCTAAAAAATACTAAAACAAACACTGGATTCCTTTGAAATGAGAAATTTCTTACAGGTCTTCCAGCTGTGTGAACCAATTTGAGTCTATAGTTTGCACAATACCAGATTTGCATTTTACTTTAAAATGCTCTGTGATGGGGGTGCCTGGGTGGCTCAGTTGGTTAAGCATCTGCCTTCACAAATCCAGGGTCCTGGGATGAAACCCCATATCAGGCTCCCTGCTCCCAGAGGAGCCTGTTCTTCCCCCTCCCCTCTGCCCCTCCCCCAGTGGTGCTCTCTCTTGCTCTGCTTTCTCTCTCTCAAATAAATAAAATCTTAAAAATAAAACAAAATAAAATATTCTGTGATAAAAGGGACAAATCATTCAATTTTAGGTTCTTTGTCATTAGACCCCTGCCAGCACCCCACCCCTCGTCTGGAAGGTCCTGACCCTGGTCTCTACCATGGAAAGGCTGTGTGCTTCATCTCTCAAATGCCTGTTCTCTCCCCTATAAAAAGATGAGATCTGGAGCAACCTACTTCATCGTGTTGAAGTGTGGGTTATACGAAATAATGTCTGAAAGGGAGATCACAGGGTCTGGTCCATAATTGTTAAAAATGGGAGGTTCATCACTATCTGACACCAAAGGCTATTTGTATAACTATCTTAATAAGCAAAACAACTCCTTCTGGTCTGAGAGACAAAAAAGGAGTCCACTTTACTCCTCTACTCAGGTTACTAGGGTAGTAACTCCTTTTAATCAGCGTGGAGAAATTTATATATTGTTGTAAAGTAGTAAAAGAAATTTTAAAAAAGTATTTTCCATACTAGCATTAGAATCTTAGGGAAGAGATCATCATGCTGTGATGGAAAGCAGATCGGCGGGGCGCCTGGGTGGCTCAGTGGGTTAAAGCCTCTGCTTTCGGCTCAGGTCATGATCCCAGGGTCCTGGGATCAAGCCTCACATCGGGCTCTCTGCTCCGCGGGGAGCCTGCTTCCTCCTCTCTCTCCCTGCCTGCCTCTCTGCCTACTTGTAATCTCTGTCCGTCAAATAAATAAATAAAATCTTAAGAAAAAAAAAAAAGAAAGCAGATCGGCTGCCATTGCTGGACAAGAAGCCAGCCGCACTAGCTATTCTGCTGGTCCTCAAGCTGTAGCTTTTGACAGTAAGTCCACCTGCAAGAAGCTACCTGAGAATGGACTAGTATGACAAGGTTATCACTGAAACCTGCCTTTCTTTAAAAGTTCCTCTAAAGTGTACCTCTGAAAACAAGTGATATTTCCATTTTTCCCTTTCAAAAATGATATAATACATGTTAATTATACAAATACAAATTTTTAAAAATGAAATCTTAAAAAACAAAGACATGATCTCCATGTCTCATACAATTTTTAAATATAACGCCTGAGCTATTTTAACCAAGCATTTTATTATTGTTATTACCATTTTTATCATTATTAATAAGTTAGCTAGAAGAAAATGGAAAACTCCTGGTTAGAAATCTGAAGGCCCTGAGATACGAAACAACATCACCAGCTTGGGTGAGATCTGCACTTAAGACAGCACCTCCCCCTGGTGGCAGCACCGCCAAGCTACAAGTCCTCGTATTTGGGGTAGAAAGAACGTAAAAGGTCAAAACATCAACTTTGAGTTCTGAAGTAACAGCAAAAGTCATGGGTGATAATAAACTGAACAGTTCCCCTAAACCTGTCCTAGGTCTTTTGGGGTAGAGACTAGAGAGGTTAGTACACATGTCCTTTGGGGCATGACTGCCAAGATTTTGGTTTGGAGGGCTCGCTATAGGGCCTTTCGGGGGCAGGTGTGCGGTCCAAGTGTGGGCTCCGTCTCTGCACAGTTTGGGGCTGGTGTCTGGCACCAGAGAGCCCAGGCATCCAAGTGCTATTCCAAGTCCCGGGCGGCCGCAGCCGACTAAAATGTGAGCACAGACTGCTCCACACTCTTCCACATGCGAGAAGCACTTTTACCTAGAATGGGTCTGATTGCAAACCAAGTTTAAGGGTCCTGAGGTTAAAATACTTTAAAAATAAAATCTGTCACCATGGAAAGATTTTTTTTTTAAGGTTGTTGTGAACTTCTTGGAGCTCTCGCTGGCAGGGTAGTTTGTATATTTTCTTACCAAATGCGCTGAAACCCTATTTGGCTTATCTCCTTGTTTGGATAAATGTGTCTAGAGTTGGAGTTGCCTTACTGGCTGATGAATTATTTTTCTAAATGGTTGGCTGGGCTTGATGCAACACAGCCAGAAAGGCATTCCTTGCATCAAATTTCCATTCCCCTCATTTGGTAAAGGACATTTTTCCTGTCTGTCTTTGCCACAGAAAGCAATCTCTGTGCACATTTTCATATGTCAATAAACAGTTTAAAAAGCCACAAGCTTTTTCCTTTGAAAATTAAAACAATTCTTTTGACCCGTAAGCTGAAGTACCTGTAAGCACTGCTTTATATTTGATGAAGTTTAAGTCAAAGCCACTGTTCTGCCTTATTGAAAAAGATTTCCCTGGTAAAGGGAAGCTTTTGATCTGTATTAAAAATTCTAATGGAGGGGCGCCTGGGTGGCTCAGTGGGTTGAGGCCTCTGCCTTCGGCTCAGGTCATGATCTCAGGGTCCTGGGATCAAGCCCCGTGGGGCTCTCTGCTCAGCAGGGAGCCTGCTTCTTCCCTCTCTCTGCCTGCCTCTCTGCCTACTTGTGATCTCTGTCTGTCAAATTAAAAAAAAAAATCTTAAAAAAAACTCTAATGGACAGAAAGACAGAGTAAGTGGGACATAGGGCTTCCATCTCAGCATTTTACACTGTGTGGAGTTCTGCCTTCCTACTTGCAATGTCCCAACGAAGCCCTTTCCTAAGACCAGGAGGCTGACTTTCACCCTATGGTGGGACTACAGACTGTGCTTAGAAGTGACTTCCTGCAATGTTTTTCAAAGCAAAATTTAAGGAAATAATGCATGGCCCAAAATCCAAGGCAGCCTAATTACAAACAGGCTTGATACTATGAAACCTTGTTTACCCACACTGTAATTAACAAGAGAGCTGTTATTTTTCCCAAGGTCTGTTTCCCAGCAGCCTCTAATGAAAGGGGTCAGGTTCCAGCACAGCTTCAAGTCATAGAGTTTCTGCTTAAGGACAATACTCCAAAGCTTCAGACTAGTTTCTTTGATAAATCAAACACCTGAATTTTCTAGAATAGAAGATCAGGTTTAAAGTTCTACTACACCACTGAAACACAGAGAAGGAAAAAATTACTTCCGAAATATTTCAGAATGAAATAATCTGGTAGGAGTATAACCAACTAGGGGATGGAAAGTTATGCATAACATCCTGTTAAAAATCCATTAATTCAACTACACTTAAGTTTATTGCTACTTAACCCAGAAAATATAGCTTATTAAGTGTTCAAATCTCCCTACCCATAGCATAAGAGAAAAAGACTTTATTCTGGTATATTAGGCAAAAACAAAAAATAAATAAATAAATCAGAAAACAAACAAAACAAACCATGTTGGAGAGAGTCAGTTTTAATTAAATAACTTATCTCTTCTCTCCTAGTTGATTTAACTTCATATCTCCTAGGAGCTTTTAAATCTGATGTATTACATCAGAAAAATGAATTTATAACAGTCAAAAGGTTTTACATTTGTATTTATTTGGGGAGGGAGCGGGAAGAGGGAAAGGGAGAGTGAGCATCTTAAACAGTCTCCATGCCCAGGGCACCCGACATGGAGCCCAACACAGGACTGGGTCTCACAACCCTGAGATCATAACCTGAGTTGCAATCAGGAGTCAGACATTTAACTATCTGAGCCACGCAGGCACCGTGATTAAAGATATCTTATACCAAATATAACAATGATGGAGGGGCACCTGGGTGGCTCAGCTGGTTAAACATCTGCCTTGGGCTTGGGTCATGATTCTGGGGTCCTGGGATCAAGCCCCACGTCTGGCTCCCTGCTCGGCAGAGTCTGCTTCTCACTCTCCCTCTACCCCTCCCCCCAACTCATTCTCTCTCTCTTAAATAAGTTAAAAAAAAAAAAATCCTTAAAAAAAAAACAATGATAGGGATGCCTGGGTGGCTCAGTTGGTTAACCCCGCTGCCTTCCACTCAGGTCATGATCCCAGGGTCCTGGGATCGAGTCCCACATCAGGCTTCTTCCTCAGGGGGGAGCCTGCTTCTCTCTCTGCCTCTGCCTGCCACTCTGCTTGCTTGTGTGCTCTCTCTCTCTCTCTGACAAATAAATAAATAAAATCTTTTTAAAAAATGATAGAAATGGCTCTCTAAATACCGATTCTAGAAAGTTTCCATACTTATATATACAATTAAAGACGAGAGGGGCACCTGGGTGGCTCAGTGAGTTAAGCCTCTGCCTTCAGCTCAGGTCATGATCTCAGGGTCCTGGGACCGAGCCCCGAGTTGGGCTCCCTTGCTCAGCGGGGAGCCTGCTTCCCCCCTTTCTCTGCCTACTTGTGATCTCTGTCAAATAAATAAATAAAATCTTAAAAAAAATTAAAGACGAGAAACACAAAACAAAAAAACAGAAACAAAAAGATAAACACATAATGAAAATGAAGAATTGTAAAAGACTAAACAATGGGTAACTATATCCCTTCTGAATATTTTCCTTAATTTAAAAAACTGAGATATTTCTATAAAGTATTTTAGCAAATTTTCTTGTTTAAAAAAACTGGGTCTCGGGATGCCTGGGTGGCTCAGCTGGTTGGATGACTGCCTTCGGCTCGGGTCATGATCCTGGAGTTCCGGGATCGAGTCCCGCATCGGGCTCCCAGCTCCACGGGGAGTCTGCTTCCCCCTCTGACCTTCTCCTTGCTCATGCTCTCTCTCACTGTCTCTCTCTCAAATAAATAAATAAAATCTTAAAAAAAAAAACCTGGGTCAAAAATAAGCATAACAAATACTAACTTAGATTCATTCTATGACAAACTTCAAATCACTAATTAAAAAATTATGGCCACTTCTTACACTATTAATCTATCACTGAAAATCTGTATTGAACTGTCATTTTATATTTTAACCACAGAGCTGTGTACTATCAGCTAGAGGAAAAACCTATACGGAAAATAGATTTAAACACTGTATTTCCTGGGGCGCCTGGGTGGCTCAGTGTGTTGAAGCCCCTGCCTTCGGCTCAGGTCACGATCCCAGGGTCCTGGGATAGAGCCCTACATCGGGCTCTCTGCTCAGCGGGGAGCCTGCTTCCCTTCCTCTCTCTCTGCCTGCCTCTCTGCCTAATCGTGATCTCTGTCTATCAGATAAATAAATAATAAAATAAAATTAAAAATAAACATTGTATTTCCTTACATAATTTCAACATTAGGGAAGGCTGGTTGATAATAAGGATAAAGAAAAAAGGAGCATAAAGTAGTGAAAGACAACAGGAGAAACAAGAAAGCAAGCGCTGACTCCTGGTAACCCTCATGCTCTAACCCCATGCAGTGGCCAGTGGTCCACCCTTCCTTTTCACAGGAGAAAGGTTTTCCTGCTATTCTATACAAGCTTCTACAAGTAACAGGAGTTTTTTTCCAAGTCAGAAACACAAACACACACACACACACACACACACATACACCTTGTATGTTTAGCCAGCAGAGGCGTCTATGCCATCTCTGCATCTGTTCCACAGTAGGTATAGTATACTTAGTTTAGAATGGGGAAGAAGGGGCGCCTGGGTGGCTCAGTGGGTTGAGCCTCTGCCTTCGGCTCAGGTCATGATCTCAGCGTCCTGGGATCGAGCTGCATCGGGCTCTCTGCTCAGCAGGGAGCCTGCTTCCCCCTCTCTCTGCCTACTTGTGATTTCTGTCTGTCAAATAAATAAATAAAATCTTTAAAAAAAAAAAAAAGAATGGGGAAGAAGTAGAAAGGAAAAATGTGTGTAATTAGCTACATTATTTTAGTCTTACTTTCATTCTGATTATAGAATACTTTGTGAGCTAATGAGAGGGTTATTCCTCAAATCATGATGAAAACCATAAAAACACCAGATTAAAAATAAAGCAGAAGAGCACTGATAAACAAGTGGCCATCATGATTTCTCCTCATAAAAAGTTTGCAAGCGGTTTGGGAATTCACAGAGTTAGCATAGCACTGAACAGAAACTGGGTCATCTTCTAAATTCTGAAATTCTGTCAACTTAAAATAATTACATAAATCCAACCTGGCAAATTCCTAATGATGTTCCATAACACCAGCACAATCGTCATGTGTTCTCTAAGACATGATGCCTAAATTGGTCGGAGGCTTAGACTTAATAAAATTCATAGTTTGTTTGTTTTTTTCCCTATTAAAGATCCTGTTGGTGTAAGGGAGCAGGGCATGTTTTCTCTCTGAAAACTCTACTCTGGTAACGAGCAGCTGCTAGTAAGGATGGACTCACATTTGTAAAGCTCCAAGGGCATGACAGGCCGTGACAACGTATGTAAAAAGAGTAAGTGGCTAAAATGTAAGTTTGGGAGAACTTAATCATGTCCATATAAGCAAGATGCCACCTGTTAAACTGTTCATTTGATTTCAGTGTTGGATCTCACCTCTAGCAAGGCTACACAATGTTAAGATTAAATGGTGTGATTCGCTGGAGTTAGGATTTGGGCAATGACTTTCACAAACATTCTCTTATTGAATCCTTCAAAAACCTATGAGGTAGGCACTCCTATTTTGCATGTCACAAAAACTGCTAACTGCCACTAGATGATATCCATGCTTTCCTCTTCCCTGGTAACAGAACCCAGTGGACTGGAGGAAGCAAAGCACCCAGTTCAGACTATGATCTCCCAACTTCCCTGCAGCTACTACACGTGACCATGACACTAAATCCAAGGCAGAGACTGTATATACAAAGAGAGACTGCGTGGAACTTTCAGGAAGACTATTTAAAGGAAGCCGACTCAACTGGGAGGTACACCTTTTTGTCTCCATTCCTCCCTTTTCTTATCCAAGATCACTCTTGGTGCTTTAGGATCGCACCCTGGCCTACTAGGCCAGAGCCCCTGGACAACCAACTAAGTAGTCCTGAATTGCCCACCTCTGTATTTCTTTAAATAAAAGAAGAAACTTCTGCATAGTTAAAGCCACCACTATATGCAGCTGAACCTAATTCTAAAACACACAATTATGCGCGGATGGGGGAAATGAAGGTCAGTGAGGTTAAGCGTTCTACTAAAGTAAATCGGCGGGTAAGGTGCACGGATGCTAACCCAGGTCTGTCAGACTTCATGGTCCACACTCGTTAACAGTAGCATGTAAGCTCCATGAAGCAGTACCTTTTCTGCTGTGTTCACTCCTGTGTCCCTAGTGCTAGCACATGCCTGGCACACAGCAGATACACATTTGGATGTTTCTCAAATAAATCAATGACTTCATTATATTGCCTCATTAGTTTATCAGACAGAAGTTTAAACATAGAGTCCATCAGAGGGCCTGACTGGCTCAGTGGGTAGAGCATGCGACTCGATCTCAGGGTTTTGAGTTTGAGCCCCATGTTGGGTGTAGAAATTACCTAAAATTAAATCTTAAAAAAGTTTCCATCAGACTTAATTCTATTAGAAATATTTAATATTTACAGGAAAAATACATTATTTTGTCAATAAAATTAGGACATCAGTGAAACACAAATATATAAAACCTAATTAACTGTAAAGCACTGAAATAAATTAAATTACATCCATTTTTGAGAAATAATTGATAAACTATTAAAATAAATAAATAAATAAATAAATAAATAAATAATAGACTATTTTCTTACCTATGGTTACATCACCCCGAATTTCACTTTCTACACACACAACTGCTCCAGGAGCAATCTTCACACTGTAGAAAGAAAAAGGTAATATTCACCATGGGTACATTTTTAAAATATTGATATAGAAGTTATCTTAACACTGCAGTGAGAAAAAGGTTTAAAAAAATGGATTTTAAAAACTGTAAGAGAATAGGGTATTTAATATATTATAAAATTCTCAGGAGGTATACTATCCATTGGCTAAAATCACTAATGATACCTTATTAAAATACTTGAGGGAGTGCCTTTGATGGCTCAGTTAAGTGACTGACTCTTGGTTTCTGCTCAGGCCATAATCTCAGGATCATGGGATTGAGCCCCGTATCGGGTTCTGTGCTCACTGGGAAGTCTGCTTGAAATTCTCTCTCTCCCTCTGCCCCCACACCCTGTGTTCACTCTCTCTCTCTCTAAAATAAATAAATCTTTTAAAAAATGATAAAAATAAAATGCTCAAGAAAAGAGGCTTTGGATTCTTTAACACCAGCACTGTTTCCAAATAGGACAAAGCTGAATACACCTAACTATCCATTAGTGAGGGGCTGATTAATACTAATAACTACGGTACACCACAGTTTATTACAGTCATAAAAAAGAAAGAATAATACTTTATGTAAAGATTTGGAACGATTTCCAAGCTATATTAAGTCAAAAAAGATTAAAGCCAGAAAATGGATGGTACATAATGCACCATAAATTTTGTAAATTTTGTAAAAGAATGTACATTCAAAATATTTAACAACCAGCAAGGTAATATTAATATAGAAATCAATATAGAGATTTAAAATTTACAAAGATTCCTATATATTCTCTAACTATATATGTTATAAAACATAACTATATATGTTATAAAACTATATATGTTATAAAACTTATTGAGTGATATAAATTGGAATGCAAATTGTCCCCAAATTACTAACGTACAAATAATTTACTGATACTTTTTGATATTCTGTGACGTCCTGTTTGACACAGCTCAATCTAGCTAAATGCTCCCTTACCTGGGCTGACATGCAGAACTGTACCAAATGACTCCCCACCCCCAAACTGATAATCATTTGGTAACTTGTTCTTATTAAGTATTTTCCTTAGTAGTAATGAAATTATTCATGGTGTTAAATATGCACTTGGCTTCTCTAAAATAGCAGCAATACCAGTTAGCTAATTTTACTTTATAATCCTATTTGGATTTTTCAAAATTTTGATTTCTAGTTGTTCACTGCAAGTATAAAGAAACACAATAATTTTGGGGGCCCCTGAGTGGCTCAGTAGGTTAAGTGTTAGACTCTTGATCTCAGCTCAGGTCTTGATCTCAGGATTGTGAGTTCAAACTCCCCATTAGACTCCATGCTAGGTGTGGAGCCAACTTAAAAAAAAAAAAAGAAGAAAATGAAAGAAAGAAATATAATTTTGTATATTGACTTTGTTTCCTAAAACCTTGCTAAACCCACTCGGTTCACATAGATTCTCTGGGATTTCTCACAAAAAGAATTTTGTTGTCTGTGAATGGGACAGTTTTACTTCTTTTCCAGTCTATATGCACATTATATCTTTTTCTTGCCTTACTGCCCTGGTTAAGACTTTCAGTATGATGTTTAATATCCGTAACCTGTTCTGGCTCCATAAGACCAACAAAACCTATCAAACTATTTTCTAAGCCATGAATGATGCATTTTATTTTTATTTTATTTTACTTATTTATTTAACAGAGTGAGAACAAGCAGGTGGAGAAGCAGGCAGACGGAGAGGGAGAAGTGGGCTCCCTACTGAGTAAGGAGTCCGACATGGGGCTGATCCTAGGACCCTGAGATCATGACCTGAGCTGAAGGCAGTCGCTTAACCCACTGAGCCACCCAGGTGCCCCGAATGATGCATTTTAAATAAATTAATAAAACCTGGTATGTAAAACAGTTGAAACTTTCTTGACCAAAATGTTAATGCTTTGGTTTATAAATTTTCTAAAAACCTGTTTTCTTATTTTAGCAAATATGTTTTTCAAGCAGTAAGAACCATAAATGTAGAGTATAAAAGATTCACTCATATCAATATTATTTTTTAAATTCTATAAATATTTATGTATGAAAATATTTGCTTATTTTTAACTTGTAGTAGATAGTATAAAAATGCTAATGGTACTTTCTATTTGTTTTTCATGTCTTTTTTTTGGACATTTCTTTGGTTAAAAAAATTGTTATTGCCAGGTTTTCTTTTTTTCCAAATGTTTTACTGTGAGGCAGGTTCATGCCTTTGTATTTGTCCTCCTTGACTAAGGTAAATTTTCATTATATGAAACATGAACTTAAATAGGACATGCTTGCCATTCTAACAAAATATTTTAAGTAATTAGCACATTAAATTTCTCTAACTTTTGAGCATCATTTACAACTGATGCAACCGATACAACTGCACCAGTATGTACCTGATGAATATTTGTATTTGCTTGAACATTTCCAAACCAACTCCAGAGGAACAGACAAGGTACTAATATTTATCACCTTCAGAGAGAGGAGCTGGATAGCAGGGACACAATGGTATACAGACACTTTTTCATTAGATGCCCATTTTTTAACTGCTTGCATTTTGAATCCCACAAATGCATTGTTTATTCCATATGTAAATAAAACAAAACAAAAAAGAGAGTGATAAAATTTTCTTAACACCACGTGCTAAGTGGGTACTGGATTCATTTCCATAATCAGGGTGATTATTTATTTATCCCTATTTCCTTAAAAAAAACTCCCTCAAATTATGATCCCTATATGCCCTCCCTCACTTAAACTTTATTTTACCTAAAAATACTTTCTTGTAACTCTTAAGTATCATTTAATTAATTTGGACTTCTCAGTTTCCCTTTAGGATTTTTTTTAAAGATTTATTTATTTATTTATTTATTTGAGAGAGAGGGAGAGAGAGAGACAGAGAGTAAGCACCAGTAGGAGGAACAGAAGGAGAGAAAATCTCAAGCCGACTGCCCTTAAGCCAGATAGATGCAGGGCTTGATCTCACAACCCTAGGATCATGACCTCAACCAAAAATAAGAGTCCAGTGCTTAACCCACTGTGCCACCCAGGTGCCCCAAGACCAGTTTTTTTGTTCTTTAAATCACTGTTCCTATTGTTTCAACAACAATCTTTTTTAACCAAGGATAAAATTATTATTCATTAGTATCACTTCTCCTTACTTCCAACCTTCAAATAAATACCCAGCTATCACATATATAACCTTATTACGTCATATTCAGTGACATTGGTTATAGTATTTCTAGATCATTGTCTATACCTGTTCTGTGTCATATTACATTCAGGATGCTTGATACATAACACAAGTCAATGTAAGTAAGAAATAAAAGGTTGGGTTATGAAATAAATATGAATACTTAGAATAGTCAGTATAATCATATTCTGGTCCATTTCTTACATTAGTTTGTTAAGGGTAATGAGGAGTTTTTGCTTTTATTTATGTTGGTAATCAAATGATGATGCACCTATAATTTAACTAAGACACTTGGACACCTTTGTTGACAATTATTAGGACACTTCTTGGAAAATACTGTAGCAATATGCATCAGGAATCATCAACACAGTCCCAATGTTTGACCTTGGAAATTTATTTCTGGAGTTCTCTCATCAAGAATTCAATAGGAGGAATATAGATATGCAAAAATTGGCAATGTTGTTTAGAATAATGAAATCGTAAAAGGGGAGGAGTAATGAAATAAAATATAATCATCACCTAACTGGAACACTATATACTCCCTAAAAATTAAAATAAAAAACAAGATAAAACTATTTTTTTTCTCTCTCTTTTTTAAGATTTTATTTATTTATTTGACAGAGAGAGACACAGCAAGAGAGGGAACACAAGCAGGTGGAGAGGGAGAGGGAGAAGCAGGCTTCCTGCCAAGCAGGGAGCCAATGAGGGGCTTCATCCCAGGATCCTGGGATCATGACCTGAGCCAAAGGCAGAGGCATTAACCCACTGAGCCACCCAGGCGCCCCCCAAACTACTTTTTTATAGACAAAGTTTGCTCTTCCCTGTGGCCTTGCACTTGGGACATCAGGTCCAGAGATAGGTAACGACAACAGAGCAACAGTGAGCCCACCGGCTCCCCTTCCCCCGTGTTGTTTAGTTTAGCCCATCAGCTCCCCTTCCAGTTGTTTAGTTCTCATTCTTAATAATGGACCAAGAGCCAGAGATTATCAGATAAATCAGGAAAGCCTCCAACTAAAAAGGAAAAAAAGCAAAACAAAGAGGAAAAAGAACAGTTTGAGGAAACACAGACAATTCTGGTACTAAAAGAAAACTTAAAAAAAAAAAAACCACCTTATAATTCAGAGAAATAAGAGACATTACTGCATAAAACAAGACAGAAGTCTATGAAAAAGGAACAATGTCTAAGAAAGAGCTCCAAGGGGCGCCTGGGTGGCTCAGTGGGTTAAGGTTTCAGGTCATGATCTCGGGGTCCTGGAATCGAGTCCTGAATAGGGCTCTCTGCTCAGTGGGGAGCCTGCTTCCCCCTCCCCCTCTACCTGCCTCTCTTCCTACTTGTGATCTCTCTCTCTGTGTCAAATAAATAAATAAAATCTTCTTAAAAATTAATAGAAGAAGAAAGAGCTCCAAGAGATTAAAAACATGACCAAAATTTGAAATCCCTAGGAGTGAGGTTAAAAAAAAAGAGCTCTTCCAGAAAGTAGAACAAAATGGGGGGGGGGGAGGGTTAGGGATAGGAGAGAAAATTAGAAAATCCAAATAAAAGAAACCTTAAGGGGTGCCTGGGTGGCGCAGTTGGTTCAGTGTCCAACTCCTGGCTCAGCTTAGGTCATGATCTCATGGGTCTTGGGATAGAGCCCCACATTGCACTGTGCTCCAGCTCAGCAGAGTCTGCTTCTCTCTCTTCCTCCCTCTGCGCCCCCCCCCCAAACTGTGTTCTCTATCTCTCTCTAAGGAAAAGAAAAAATTAAAAAAGAAAAAAGAAAAAAGAAATCTCGAAAGGAGAAAAGAATTTGTAGAATAAAGAATAATACAAGAAAATTTCCCATTACTAAAGGATATTAGTCTCAACTCTAAAAGGATGCGAAGGCAAAGGACCCATGCCAAGTAACATCCTCTTAAAATTTCTGAATGCCATGCTAAAGATCCTTACAGTTTGCAGAACAAGAAAAACAAAAACAAAGTCACACAGAGGGATTAAAATCATCAGAATGGCTTCAGAGTCCTCAAAAGCAATACTGGAGGCTAGAAAACCAGAACACAATAGCTACAGAATGCTAAGCAAAAACTATGTTCAACTAGAGCTACCTATCCAGCCAAACTAGCAGTCAAGTATGGAAGGAGAATAAAGACATTTTCATACTTACTTAAGTAAGTATTTGTACTTACTTTCATTCATACTTACTTTCATTCATACTTAAATTCATACTTAAAAAAAAAAATCTCTGAAGTACTCTTTATTAGGAAGCTGCCAAAGGATGTACTAAGCTAAATAAAAGCCAACAGACAAGATAGATTCTAGAAACAGAGGCCCCAGTGTGTGAGGACAGAGGGAAATTATCAGGACAAAAGCCATGCATCAGCCTCAGAAACAAAGCTGATAGGTTTCAAGGGGGAGATCGTCAAGGGAAAAAAAAAAAAAAAAAGCCGATGACAGATTATGTGATGGTTTACTAGATATTTGGTATATCTGTGAGAAGATTTGAAAATCATCAGTACATAGGAAAGAAAGGATATGAAAATAATGAACTTATTTTGTTAAATTTTAGATTAATTCAGGTTGAGGGTCCATAGAAAATTCAAGAGAAAGACCCAGTAAGAAAGTGAAAACAAAGAGCTCATGAGAGTTCGAGACCAGAAATAAAGCTCTGAGAGTTAGCAGGGTACAAATGCCTTAATGTATCTCTCCATCATTCACATTCCTGAATCCCCCTAAATATTCACTAATCTAAGTGCAAAGTATCACCAAAAAATATTTTTCTTAAATCAAACCAACTTCCCTACTGACAGGGAAAAATTAAAAAAGGTGACATACACAATTTTTTCTCCTACCACCAAGTATTTTTAAAACTCTAAAAGAAGATATACCAAACCCAAACTGATAATCCCTGAATCTATCTTCAAGAAATATTTGTGAGATCAGACACAGCTACATCTGTTCCCATCATTGTGACATACAGCAACTTTCTACAAGGCACAGGTTAATGAAATTCTAGAAATGATGTATCTGGGTTATGTGTTTACTGAAGTCACAGAAAAAAGATAACCTTTCTACCCAGTGCATGAAAAACCTTAATACCATGGAACAGAAAGCAGAAATGGCCCAACCCTCTCGTTTTATAGATGAGGACACTGAAGCCGAGAGATTAGAAATTTCCTGAAGCAGTTGGTCCCTGAGGCATCATTATCCAAACACCAATCATGTCTTTTCTGTTAGCTGAAAGTTTCCTGGAAACATCCTGACATGTTGGGTATTTTTCCTGTGAGAGCAGAATGATGCTGTCCTTGAATACATCACCATTCCTAACTGCTATTCCTCTGATGCTTTTCATTTAGAGTGGGGGTGTGTGTTAAAATAATGCAATTTTATTAGGCTCTGGTCAAATAAACCAGGCTTTCTAAAATGCCTCCTGTTTTAGACCTTATTTCCAGGTTTCCATTTCCTCAGCCTCCCTCTCACTATGATTTTTTAGGTAAAGAGCTTTAGCTAACATTTAACTTGTCCTAGACAAGTGAGGAGAGGAGCGATTCCCAAGTGTCCCTCTGTCCAGTCTTATGCCTAAGGGAGAGGACCCAGGTCGAGTTTGTGTCCCGATCAGCATACTTCTGAGGCCTAAAGTAATTAAATTCACGACTAGACCAACTCAAACACAGTCCAAACATCTCCGTGTAGACTCCACTGCACTTCGGAGTGAGGTGGCTGGGGGGCTCAGACGGCTGGGAGGAAAAGGCTTAGCCGAGGACCTACTAAAATAACTGCCTCAAAAGAAGAAACCCCTAAATTTTAATTTACTATCACAGAATCGGTTTTCCCGTTCAAGGAAGTCAGTAGAGGGTGCTCAACGCGGCTGCTTTCGGAAGTCGCGACCGTAAGCCCTTCCCTGCCACCACCCGTTTCCAGCAGGGAGGACTGCCGGAGAAGCCCCATCGCTGTCCTCACGCGTTTGCGAAGGAGCTTATCCACACAGCTCCGGGCCGAGCGCGGCCCCCCTTCGGACGAGCGACGGTGACGCGCGGGCCCAACACACACCGCCCCCGACTGGGCAGGAGGAGGACTGGGGTGTGGCCGGCACTTCCGCGGCGGTCTCGGAACGCCCGGAGGAGGATGCTGTTACAGGGCGCCGACCGTGGGCAGCCGCACCAAACGGGGCAGGATTGGGGGGAGCGGGGGTGTCCCTCCGTGTGCCGGGGCGGTGGGCGACGACAGGCTCCCCGCACAACGCCTCCGGAGACCCGCTCTGCGCCGGCGCGTTGCGGAGGAGGGCGACGGGATCGAAGAACAAAAACCTTCCTGGCACCGATTCCACGTCCCTTCCCCGTCCTCCCTGACACCCCCTTCGTCGCCTCCTCCCTCAGCGGCCACCAGCTCTGGGTTTTAACAACCAGCCCGGCCGAGCGCCCGGGAGAAGACACTATCTCAGTCCCTGCCACGAGCGACCAGAAGCAGATTTGTCGCGCCTGCGGAGTGTAGAAATAGGCTTTTTCAAACAGCGGACTCACCTCTTTTGGGCCTTCTCCGCCATGGTTTGGACCCGGTCTCCAGTTGGAGCGGAGATCGACACAACCGCCTGGGTCCAGCGATGAGCTCTACAAGCGATTGGAGCGCCTGGCAGGATCGGGCGGGGCGGGGCCTGCTGGGGCTGGAGGTTTCCCCTCCCCCTGGCTGAGGAAGCGCTGATTGTCAGCGCTGTCCGGGGATGGATAGACTTGGATTTAAAACAGCCGCTTGGTCCAACCCGGCACACATCCTGTCCACCTCATCCTAGGCCACCGTTCTTATTCGGTCTGCTTTCCGGTCTATGCTGCTTAAGATTCCGGCCAGGCCCCTGCGCCCTTTTCTCTTGTGTGAGCTCATCTCTTTCTGGGCGATCTCAGCATTCCCATAGGTTACTGCCTTCCTACCTGCCGGCTTTCTCGGTTGATACTTCTAGTTCTGTCCTCTTTGCCGAGCTTCACATCTGGTTACTCCATTGTACTTGGCATCTCCACTTGGATGCCTCAAAGTTCTATCAAACCTAAAACGTATAGAACGGAGCTTTTGAATTACGCCCTCAGTTGGTGCTCTGATCTCCATCTCAGTGAAGGGATCCACCATTCACCTAGATGCTCAAGCTAGAAACTCAGTAGGCAGCCTAGGCTTTCCTCACCTCCCTGTACAGAAGGCACGGGCAAGACCCTGCCACCACTAAACAGCCACCTCTCCCGGGCCCTCCACTCCCTCCACCCTCCACCTCTAAAGTCACACCCCCACCCCACCCTCCATGCCCCATCCGAGCCATTCTCCTGTAGCCCAACGTGACTGTAAAAACCAATCCAGTTATTTCACTTCCCATTCTTTATAAAATCCAAATGCTTTTCCATTGCCTACCTCTGGGTTAGATCCAGCCCTGGCCTACTTCTCTCTTCTTATTGTCATGTTCCTCTTCCTCTTTCTCTGATCACACCTTCATCCTCCATGAAGCCAAGCTGACTCTATGCCCCAGATGGCTTCCACCTGCCCCGCTCCCCACCCTACCCCCCCATGAGGGTTTAAGTCTCAGATGTGGGTTAAACCTCTGCCTTCGGTTCAGATCATATCTCAGGGTCCTGGGATGGAGCCTCTCATCGGGCTCTCTGCTCAGCAGGGAGCCTGCTTCCTCCTCTCTCTCTCTGCCTGCCTCTCTGCCTACTTGTGATCTCTGTCAAGTAAATAAATAAAATCTTTTTTTAAAAATGGGGACGCCTGGGTGGCTCAGTTGGTTGGACGACTGCCTTCGGCTCGGGTCATGATCCTGGAGTCCTGGGATTGAGTCCCGCATCCGGCTCCCAGCTCCACGGGGAGTCTGCTTCTCCCTCTGACCTTCTCCTCACTCGTGCTCTCTCTCACTACCTCTCTCTCAAATAAATAAAATCTTAAAAAAAATTAAAAAAACAAACAAAATCTTTTTAAAAAATGTACTGATTCTAAAACACAAATAGAAAAGTACAAGTAGAAATTAATAAATATTTAATTCAAAGACAAAAAGCGTTACTTTTTTCCTAACGAATTAACTGCAACTCAATTCCTCTGTACCTAACAGTTAAACTTAATGAGGGATCTGATTACATTGTAATATATTCCATATTGTGTAAGCTTAGTCATTGTTCTACTGTTCATCTAGATCTTTGTGCCACCTGTGGCCTGGAATAAACTGTCCATCTGTTTGGAAACCTCTTTCCAGAACCGATTTAAGCATTACCATTTCTTTTGCTTTTTAAAAATTCCCTATCTCTGCAGATAATTGCTTTATTATTTTTTAAAGATTTTATTTATTTACTTGACAGAGAGAGACACAGCAAGAGAGGGAATACAAGCAGGAGGAGTGGGAGATGGAGAAGCAGGCTTCCCACCAAGCAGGGAGCCTGATGCGGGGCTTGATCCCAGGACCTTGGGATCAGAGCCTGAGCCAAAGGCAGATGTTTGATGACTCAGCCACCCACGCGCCCCTAATTGTTTCTTTACTTACCCACTACAGAATACCCATGGTACACTGCCCCTGTCATTCTTTGATGAAAGTATTCATTGCCATTTCCATCACCCTCGTACACTGAGAACTGCTTGAAGGCAGAGGCCATGTCTTACTCATCTTTATATTCCTGGTGCTTGGCACCAGTCTATCATAAAATGGTAGCCCAATAATGCTATTAAAAACAATAATTTTTATTGTTATCCAACTGTTTTACTTTCAACTACATTCATCAAGCAGCTTTAGACTCCATGATTTTACATACTTTATCTAATCATAACGATTCTGTTGAGACAGGCATTATTGCATCTAAATTTTATTTTTTTAAAGATTTTATTTATTTATTTGACAGACAGAGATCACAAGTAGGCAGAGAGGCAGGCACAGAGAGAGGGGGAGGCAGGCTCCCCGCTGAGCAGAGAGCCCGATGTGGGGCTCAATCCCAGGACCCTGGGATCATGACCTAAGGCGAAGGCAGAGGCTTTAACCCACTGAGCCACCCAGGCGCCCCTGTATCTATTTTTAAAATATTTTATTTATTTATTTGAGAGAGAGTGAGCACAAGCAAGGGGAGGGGCCTAGGGAGAGGGAGAAGAAGACTTCCCACTAAGGAGGGTGCCTGATGTGGGGCTGGATCCCAGGACCCTGGGATCATGACCTGAGCCAAAGGCAGATGCCCAACTGACTGAGCCACCCAGATGCCCCTTCTATCTAATTTTTTAATCAAGGAGCTCAAGCTCAGTCTTAGAGGAGATGGGACTTAGCTCAGAGTCCCCCAGTTAATAAGAGATTCTCTGTCTTTTCTTCTTTGCAGAACTCTCTCTCACTAAGAGATAATCCTTGCCCTTAAGGTGCTTTCGTGTCAGGCCGTACTCTCCTGTCCTTTACTTAAGGCTGCTCACTCTTGCATATGTCTTCGGAGATGGGAAATGACCCATCAGGCACATTGTTGTAATACTCTGAGCTCAGGATAGGGACTCACCAAAGAGATGGCCTGTTCTTTTCTTGCTACTAGGCAGTGTCTCTTGTAGTTCTTGTCCACACTCCAAAGAAAAGCTTCTCCTTACATGTTCCTCTCTACACTTTACTTCCTTAAGACCTTTTAATGTTTAACCCAGATTCAGTGAGTACATAGCATATGTCCAGCACTGTTCTATGTGCGGGGGATACAGCAATAAACAAAACAAAGTTCCTCCCTTGTAGAGCTCACATTCTGGCAGCGGGCAGACCATAAACTAATTGAGGAATAGATATAGAAGAGGTGGTGATAGGTACTATGAAAAAAAAGAAAAAAGAAATAGCATTAGGAGGACAACGGTGGTTGGGAAGAGGAATCTTCCTGCTCTTTGAGAACCTGTCTCCCTTCCTCATTCTCATGTCCTTCCTTGCTTGCCCTCCCCAGCTGGCCAGGTATCTGTCCACAACTAGAAAATGAGATTTTTCATTAACTTAGTGAAGAAAATATGACAGCCAGATGACTGGAAAGGCAAATAATGCAGGATGTAAACCAAACAAAAGGGGAACTTCTGAAAGCAATGTTTTCCATACATTCTTAATAGAACACCAAAACGCGTTTTGGTTTCTATAACGCGGTTCCTTTTATCAGAAAGCCAGCTTTTATGCTGCTTCTCACTGGTGATCTGTTTGCTCTTTACTCACCCAGTCCTTTCTGAGCCATATAAAAAGATCCAAGAGAGCCTGGTTGAGGTTTTGCTCACAGGGAGGCACCAGTTAAGGACTCTGGAAAGGACAGTCTTTGTTCCAGTTCACAATGGATTGGCTTCCGCTGTTCTTCCTCCATCCTGTATCACTTTATCAAGGGGCGGCTTTCCCTTTTGCACTTCTGTTTAATTATCTCTGCATTATGGATTCTTTCCACACCCATGCCAGGTAGGTTTAAGGGCTCATTTTACTCTTAACATCTATGAATACTATAGAAGATCAAAGAGCATGGATCGGCTTGTAGACGTGAAAATTAAATAATTAATTATTCAGTTGTTTTTAAGTGATTACCACTACCATTGATTTTTTTTTTTTTAAGATTTTACCTATTCATTTGACAGAGAGAGAGGGAGATCACAAGTAGCCAGAGAGGCAGGCAGAGAGAGAGGGGGAAGCAGGCTCCCTGCTAAACAGAGAGCCTGATGTAGGGCTCAATCCCAGGACCCTGAGATCATGACCCGAGCTGAAGGCAGAGGCTTAAACCACTGAGCCACCCAGGCTCCCCACTACCACTGGTTATTGATTGCTTGGTCGTAAGTGTCTCTAGTAGAGTGAAATGGGGCTGGAAATTGACACCATGACTCCATTGACTCTAAGTTTCCCATTAAATGGGAAAAGGATAAAAGTAAACTCTGGGAAGAGACAGCTGTTGAGATGGTACAGTAATTCCCCAGTCAGATACATCTCCACCCCCACAGTATGTCCTACATGTTCTTGAACAGTCCTCATTTCATGGAATTTTATCATTTTCAATAAAATTAAATTTTGTTAAATATCTAACTTATTCTTTAAATGCCTTTGTATGGTTTCTCAGAAAAATGGAATAAGTCAAAACAAATTATGTTAGGTTAGCTATATCTCAATCTAGGTTTCAAAAATTATTGTCACTAGAGATTTGACAACTTGATTGAAATTATTTTAGGTCTACCTAGCACATTCTATACGTGAGAAACAGTCCCTGTTTTTTGTTTTAAAGATTTATTTTATTTATTTGAGAGAGAGGGAAATATAGAATGAGGAGAGGGGCAGAGGGAGAAGGAGAGAGAAAAACAAGCAGACTCCATGCTGAGCTCAGAGCCTGACACGGGGTGGCGGGGGGTGGGTGTCGATCTCAAAACCCTGAGATCAGACCTGAGCCCAAACCAAGAGTCTAGCGCTTAACCAAGTGAGCCACTTAGGCACCCTGACACAGTCCTTGTTTTTAAAGAAGTTTGTGGAATATTTCATTTTGTAAAATGAAAATCCATTGCCAGAGGGCTACTACCTCATAATTCACTTATTTTAGAAATTAAGATTTTTATACATTGAGGATTTTTAAGTAAAATCCAGCTATATCTAGTAATCAGACTTTCTGAGTCTGACTAAACTGTGGTATGTTATCACCCGTTCACAACTGGTGGATGGCCCTTACCTTCATTCAGGAAGATGGGGGTCAGGGAGGGGGACATTGTTAAAAAAAAGTTTCCTCTTGATAAAGAATCACAAATAATAAGGCAAAGCAAGTGCAAAAACAAAGGTTCATTCCCATAGGGTTAAGGTTGCTGGCTTCAGAGACAGCCTGGTGGGTCCTGGGTCCCTCCCTTCTTGAGTGTCCTTATGTATGTGAATAAATTCTCTCCAAGTTGATCCGTGAAATGGAAATAATAATGCCTATCCCATGGGGTTATTTTAAGGATTAAATAAAGATACTTTTTAATGTAGGGATTATTAGCTCAATGCCTAGAATAAAATAAGCCCTCAGTATATCATGTAGCCTGCGTTGTATGTATATAGACATTTCAATGACACCTTTGGCTTCATTGTGTAAGGAATACGTGTTCCCCTCGTTTTTCCATGGCAGTGAGGTAAAGGCTTGGCCCACAGTGTTAACTGGGGTGGGTGAGCTCAAAGAGAAGAACAGGAATGGCCCAGGCCTTGTGTGATAGAGTGTCTCACACTGGGGCGTCCACCAGTCTCTCGCAAGAAAGACGTTCTCACCTATGTGTGTGACCCTATGCCGCAGAGCCGTGATATGTACCCTGTGGTGGTTGAGAAGACACAGGCCGCTTTGACTCAATTTTCCTATCCCTGACTAGTCAGTACCGATTTTCACACCTCTCCATTCAGATTTATTAATTTGGCACCAATTAAAACGAACAGGGGCACCTGGCTGACTCCTTCGGGAGAGCATGGGACTCTTGAGGGTAGGGTCGTGAGTTCAAGTGGAAAGAAGAACTGAGACCATATCATGTGAAATTTCCCAGGTCTCTGCACATCCTCAGGGCACCTGCCAGCTTCCAAGGGAAGTAGTTTCCACAAACCACTCATGTGGGTCCTTTAACAACATGAAAAAAAAAACCCACCAACTTATAAGATCTGAAAGAGCAGTCGAGAGGATTAAGAGCACATATAAAGATTTTCTAATTGAGTTTTCAAACACTTAGCAGACAGAGGCACAGAATCCCCTTTCCCACTGTCTCCGGAATGGTTCAGGACAGTGTGACCCAGCGACAAGGAAAGAGGCTCATCTCCATGGGGCGATGTCTAGAGAGCTCTCCTAGATCCTTGACACTGGCTTTACAACTCTTCATTCAGGCAGCAAGCCACTAGATTTGTAAGCTGTCCCCACCAGGAAACCTTCTGGACTGTCACCCACAGGATTGCAGGGGTGTCGTTCTCACTTGAGTGATGGACATCAAACAGAGGTTCGCAGGATACTGAGGTAGGAATCAGAATTCATCTGAGGGGCGCCTGGGTGGTTCAGTCGGTTAAGCATCTGCCTTCAGCTCAAGTCATGATCCCGTTGTCCTGGGAGCCCTGCATTGGGCTCTCTGCTCAGCGGAAGCCTGCTTCTCCCTCTCCCCTTGTTCCTCCCCTCTACTCATGCTCTCTCTGTGTGTCAAATAAATAAATAAAATCTTTTTTTAAAAAGTTGTCTCCTGAGATAGTCGTTTGCAAATGAACTCTGGCTTTTTCTCCCTTGGTTCATTTCTTCAGAAAAACAAAAGGAAGACTTTGGGTGATAACAGTATGGCTTCTTCAGGTGATACATGGGGCTTACCTCCACTGGATTATCGAGAATGACATCTGTGTGACTCCTTTGTCACACCGTTCCAAGTCAGTCTCACACTTGTCCTTTCTCTTTCAGGTACCTCTTTCTCCTGGCTGGAGGGGGCGCCCTGGCCTTGGCGGCCATGGGTTCCTTCGCTGTGCTTGTCCTCATCCCCGCTTTGTGGGCTGTGGTACTGATTTCCTGGCTCGGCCCACGGGATGTGCACAGGTGGGCTTTCATCTTCCAGATGAGCTGGCAGACGCTCTGTCACCTGGGGCTGCACTACACCGAATACTATCTTCGAGAACAGCCTTCCACGAGGTAAAGCTCGCTTGGTTATACTAAACCCAGCCAAGGCTGTGCTTGCACCACGGTGAAAGTGGAGAGAACCTGGGGGATGAGTTTGAATGCGAATTCTTGCACATTGGGGCAGTGTGACCTCAAGCAAGTCATTTAACCTCTCAGTCTCAGTTTCTTTTCCTAAAAAAAATAAAAGTGTGTGTGTGTGTGTCTATAACAATACCTGTATTGTAAGACTCTTAAGTTCAAGATAATTAATATAAATGTAATTATGTGACTATAAGTAACTGCCACATGTTGCCCATGTCACACAGTGCCCGGCACTTCGCTGTACTTATCGTTGTGCCTGAAAAGGGCATCGAACCGGGAGTCCCAGGGCCCACAGACAAGGTCTGCCTAGAAGTGACTAAGCACAGTCGGCTCAACTCAGACTGGCTGCTTTAGACACACAGCCGGCAGCCTCTCCTCCCCTTCAGCAGGACCGGGAAGGTATGAACCCACTGTAAACCTTCGCTGCCTTCCCGTGGAAGCTGCTATGCAAGGGTTTTGATTTCATTGAGACTCAGCTGTTCTGTCCTCCCAGAAGAAGCGTAGTTACCAGTCTAGGAAACGAATCAGGCACTGATTACCATTTAGAGAAGTGTTTTTCATGAGTCAGTGAGATGACCCAGATTAGGGGAGAACAGGTATCTCTGCGATCTTGAGCCCTGTGGTCCCTGGCTTCCTCTTACCACAACTGGTGTGGGTCTGTGGTCACTCAGAGAACAGGGGCTGTGAGCTGTGGAGGCGGGTCACCTGTCTCACTCTAGTTTGCCGTTGGTGCTCTCATTCTACCATCCCTGCCACACTAGAATCCTTTTCTTCACCCTCACTGTTTTCACCAAAGCCTTAAGGGTTTGCTTCTTGGGAGAAGAGGCAAGAAGGCAGGCAGGTAGGGGGTGGGGAGTACTGACTGGGGTGTGGTGAACTAGGATTTCTGTAAGAAGCAGGGACCTGATAGGGGCTGGAGGAGAAAGCTGGACAGGATCTGGTCAATGGGAAGAAGACTGAGCCAGAGCTGAGATGGGAAGATGTATTAGTTTGCTCTGACTGTCCAAACAAGGTACTGAAGAGGAGATGACTCACACAACAGAAATGTACTTCCTCTGGAAGCTGGAAGTTCAAGGTTAAGGTGTTGGCAGGTTCAGCTTCTTCCAAGGCCTCTCTCCTTGGCTTATGGATGGCTGTCTTTCCATGTGTCCTCACCTGGTCTTCCCTGTGTGTGTGTCTGTGTCCTAATCTCCTCTTCTTATAAGGATGCCCGTCATACTGGATTAGGATTCACCCCAATGACCTCATTTTAACTTACTCACTCTGTGTCCAAACGCAGTCACATTCTGAGGCACTGGGAGTTAGGGCTTCAACACACGAATCTGGGGGAAACACATTCAGCCCACAATAGCAGGTGTACAAACAGGGGTTGGTGGCGTTTGGAGGCTACTTTGCCTACTGTTTGGATCAATCAGGGGAGGTCAGTTGTCCTTAAGTCCTCAGACTCACAGATAGAAACTGTGGGCATGTGGGAAACAGTGCCATTTTCTCTCCACAGGACAGCGTTCCTGATTGTAGAGGGCATCATATAATTTTCATTACTCTTCTCCATAATAACCTTGCCAGCAGGATCTTCTCTACCTTGTGACACTGAAGCAGGAGAAGTTCAGGTGATTAGTTAAGAACACACCTCAAATTGCTAATGACTCAGTACACACCCTGAACCCCGAGCTTGACTCACCGTTCCTGAGCACAGGGGCCAAAGACTGCAGAATCTTACTGACAAGGACTGGTTTATATTTAAAATCTTCGCCTTCCTATAATCTCTTCAGTACTAATTTTTTGTCCCTTCCATGGCAAATTTCTCCCAGGTCCCTGATCCTAGTCTATAGAAGCCATTCCCAGAAATATCCTAACAACATTTCCCCTACAATATCCATTGTCATTCTTCTAGTTGCCTCTCTAATGATTCATTTCCCCATTTACCTTTTGATCCTAACCAGAGCAGCCTGTGGTGAGAAGTAACTCAAGAATCTTTTGGGGGGGAGCACCTGGGTGGCTCAGTGGGTTGAGCCTCTGCCTTCGGCTCAGGTCATGATCCCAGGGTCCTGGGATTGAGCCCCATGTTGGGCTCTTTGCTCGGCGGGGAGCCTGCTTCCCCCTCTCTCTTTGCCTGCCTCTCTGCCTACTTGTGATCTCTCTCTATTAAATAAATAAAAATCTTTAAAAAAAAAAGAATCTTTGTGGGGGCACCGCAGAGCTGGACATCAGTCTCCATTGTTCAGGGCTGTTGTTCACTGTGGGGTCGTGTGTGAGGGACTGGAATGGGATGAAATAAATGTGGAGCATCTTTACATTTGAAATAAATCTCTTTCAGGTTCTGCATCACTCTTTCTTCCCTCATGCTATTGACCCAGAGGGTCACATCCCTCTCTCTGGATATCCGTGAGGGAAAAGTGAAGGCAGCATCAAGAGGCATCGGGGAAAGAAGCTCGTTGTCTGAGCATCTGTGTGAGGCGCTGCCTTACATCAGCTACTTGCTCTTTTTCCCTGCTCTCCTAGGAGGCCCCCTGTGTTCCTTCCAGAAATTCCAGGCTTGTGTTCAAGGGTCTGGCACTTTGAGTCCTAGGCGTTCCGTCTGGGCTCTGAGCCAGAAGGGTCTGCAGATCCTGGGCCTCGAGTGCCTAAAGGTGGTCTTGGGGAAGGTGGTGAGAGCAGGAGCAGGTCTGGCTGACTGCCAGCAGCTCGAGTGTATTCGAGTCATGTGGTCCACAGCTGGGTTCTTCAAACTCACCTACTACTCTTGCTGGAACCTGGATGACGCCCTCCTCCGCGCTGCGGGCTTTGGACCTGGGTTTGGTCACGGCCCCAGTGAGGAGGGCTACCTCCCCGATGCGGACATCTGGACACTGGAAACGACCCACAGGATCTCCCTGTTCACGAGAAAGTGGAACCAAAGCACAGCGCAGTGGCTCCGACGCCTCGTGTTCCAGCACGGCGGGGCCTGGCCACTGATGCAGACCTTCGCCTTCTCGGCCTGGTGGCATGGGCTTCATCCAGGACAGGTATTCGGTTTCCTGTGCTGGGCTCTGATGGTGGAGGCCGACTACCTGATTCACGCTTCTCCCTGCTTGTTTATCAGATCTCGGCCCATGCACCTGCTCTATCGAGGGCTCACTTGGGCCCACACCCAGCTCATCATTGCTTACATAATGCTGGCCGTGGAGGCCCGGAGCCTCTCCTCCCTCTGGCTGCTGTGTAATTCCTACAACAGTGTCTTCCCCCTGGTGTACTGCATTTTGCTTTTTCTGTTGGGAAAGAGAAAGCAGACATTTAACTGATAGCTTCTCTCCTGCCTTCAGCTTATACATCCACGAAACAGAGTTGAGAAAGTGCCAGATGGTGTGTTGATGAGGCCCAGGCTTGAACACTTCCATACTAGGTTTTTGTTTTGTTTTGTTTTTCAAGTACTGGATGTAAATTCCTGGTGTCTGCCCGTAGAAATTTGTGTATCTATTTTCACAAGCTATAGTACTGGTACTGAAGATTAAAAAAAAACAAAAAAACATGGTTTCTTCCCTTAGGACTTACGGTTTGGGCATGGAAGCAAGGAAAGGTGATAGGTAAAAACAGAAGGTACTGCCAACCAAAAGGCGAGTGGTAAATGCTGGACACCCAAACACTGAGTCTCCAACAGTTCCACTTGATCCTGGACGGTGCGTTTAGCAAGACAAAAACAACAGAAATCTTAATCAGGGGCAGCCACCTGGCAGACTCACTCAGTAGTGTGTGTGACTCTTGATCTTGGGATCATGAGTTCTAGTCCCATGTGGGATGTAGAGATGACTTTAAAAAGCCCTCTAAATCAGATTCTTGTATTGGCTTGCTCCACGAACCACAGACTCATTCTCATCTAGAGGTAATTTGAAAATTTTGGTCTCAAAATGGAAAGGCTGCTATTATCTCCAAATGTGTTAATACACGGAAAATCTGGCTGAGCAATGCTAACCACTTACATAACAGGCACAAAACTGACCTATGAGGTATGTCACACGAAGAGGCCAAAAACAAGAGGTAAGCCCTATTTTAGTACGATGTTGAGGGTCTGGTTCCCTTTTCTTGGCATAGCCTACATAACTCTCCCTTTTTCTCCCTCTGGGAGGGCCCCGAGAGAAAGCTGTGAAGACTGCTGAGGGGTAGCGAAGCTGTGTGATCCCATGGTTGCTGTCACAGCGCCTCTGCCTGCTGGCTGCCTGGCCAGTCACATCATTACAGTTTCTCTCTCTCTCTCTTTTATTCTTTTTTTTTTTTTTTAAGATTTATATATTTGTTTGACAGAGAGAGTGCACAAGCAGGAGAGAGGGAGAAGCAGGTTCCTCATTGAGCAAGGAGCCCGACTCCAGACTCAATCCCAGGACCCTGGGATCATGACCTAAATGAAAGGCAGATGCTCAACTGACTGAGCCACCCAGGCGCCCCATAATTAGTTTTTCTTTAACTTTAGCTCAGCTTACTTTTAAAACTTATCCTCTTTCTAAGCCATGGCATCACCGAACACTGAGTTTAGTGGATTCACTATATTCACTCTCACACTCACTAAAGAAACACGTACAAAGTTTCTTTGTGTCCCACTTAAAATCATTCACTTACCCCATCTACCCCACCACAGGAAGCATGGTATGAGCATCGAAGCTTCCAAAACCAACCATCTGCATTCTTTTCAAAATATAAAATTGCAAGTGAGCTTCTACTCTTTAAAACTTGGCAAAGATAATACTAAGTTAGAAGTGAAAGATCACTTAGAAAGGTACGTCGGTATCACTCAGGAGCATGAAGGCAGACCAACAGCCCAGCCTTCTCACACAGAGCACACCGCAGCCGGCAGTGAGGGCCTTGGACAGGCGGCATGAATTTGTAGTGGCCTTGACCCGCATGCTTCCAGACTTTCTCTCACCACACTCAATAGCCCAGAGTAGACAGTATGGACAAACAGGGCTTTCCAGGATTGGGGATAATCAAGGGGAAACAGCTGATAGCCAAGAGGGTGGTAAAGTGCTCTAAGACCATTACAAGCAAGTCACTGGAAGAACTATCCTTAGAATCCAACCCAGAGGGGCAAGTGGGATGGCGGTGGTGGCGTTATGGGTTGGGAGGAAAGAGAACAATCATCACAGCATTACTTGTCATTAAAAAAAAAAAAAAAGGTCAGCATTAGAATTACAATAGACTATGATAGAGCTTTTTAAAAATCAATGCTTGGGGGCACCTGGGTGGTTCAGTCAGTTAAATGTCCAACTTCAGCTCAGGTCATGATCTCAGGGTCCTGGGATGGAGCCCTGCATCAGAGTCCCTGCTCAGCAGGGAGCCTGCTTCTCCGCCTGCCCCTCCTTCCACTCATGTTCTCTCTCAAATAAATACAATCTTTCTTTAAAAAAAAAAAATCAGGGGTGCCTGGGTGGCTCAGTGGGTTAAGCCTCTGCCTTCGGCTCAGGTCAAGTTCTCAGGGTCCTGGGATCAAGCCCTGCATAGGGCTCTCTGCTCGGCAGGGAGCCTGCTTCCCCCTCTCTCTCTGCCTACTTGTGATCTCTGTCTGTCAAATAAATAAGTAAAATCTTAAAATAAAATCAGTGCTTGTATAGAGGCACTTCTGAGGAGCTAACCACGTGGAGGTATGTGTTCAGTTTATGAAAATCCTTCAAACCATATACTTAGGTGTTAATTCTCCTAATGCTATGTTTTATGATAAGTAATGATGTGATGCTGTGATGATTATATGATTATATGATTAACTTAAGCATCTCCTGATTTTGGCTCAGGTCATGCTCTCAGGGTTGGGAGATCGACCCCGGTGTTGGGCTCCACACTGGTCATGGAGCCTGCTTAAGATTCTCTCTCTCCCGGGGCATCTGGGTGGCTCAGTGGGTTAAAGCCTCTGCCTTTGGCTCGGGTCATGATCTCAGGGTCCTGGGATCGAGCCCCGCATCGGGCTCTCTGCTCAGCGGGGAGCCCACTTCCCTTCCTCTCTCTCTCTGCCTGCCTCTCTGCCTACTTGTGATCTCTGTCAAATAAATAAAATATTAAAAAAAAAAAAGATTCTCTCCTTTGCCTCTGCTCCTAGATCCCTCCCTCTCTAAAAAAATTATGAAATAAGTATTTTTATTAAATACTTTGGTTAATAAAGTCTTTTAAAGTGCAATTTGGTCTCCAAATCTATCTCCCTGTTGATGGCCAGGGATAATTTCTGCTCCTCTCACTGGTTAAAGCCAGGACACGTACTTCCTTCCCTTTGTATTTGCATCCTATAAAAGTATTCCATTTATTCTGGACAGTATAAAGAACAATGTGATTTGAAAGAATTAATCTAAGGAAAAAGGCACAGCTGGGAACAGACACCTCACAAAAAAGACACTTCACTCTTTGGCCATTATGAATAATGCTATTTTGAACATCTGTGTTCAATTTTTTGTGTAGATCTAAGTTTTCAATTCTCTTGGGTATATATGGATGAGCAGAATTGCTGGGCTATACAGAACTATGTTTAACTTTTTGAATAACTGTCAAACTGTTTTCCACATCAGCTGTATGTTTTACTTCCTACTCCAGTGTATGAGGATTCCAGTTTCTCCACATCTTTGTCAACACTTGTTATATCTTTTTCATTCTAGACATTCTATTAGTTTAAAATTGTATCTCACTGTATTTTTTAAAAAGATTTTATTTAGTGCAACTGCTGTGGAAAACAGTGTGGAGGTTCCTCAAAAACCTGAAAATAGAACTACCCCCCTGGGTATTTACCCTAAAGATACAAACGTAGTGATCCGAAGGCGCACATGCACCCAAATGTTTATAGCAGCAATGTCTACAATAGCCAAACTATGGAAAGAACCTAGATGTTCATCAACAGATGAATGGATAAAGAAGATGTGGTATATATACACAATGGAATACTATGCAGCCATCAAAAGAAATGAAATCTTGCCATTTGCAACGACGTGGATGGAACTAGAGGGTATCGTGCTTAGTGAAATAAGTCAATCAGAGAAAGACAACTATCATATGATATCCCTGATATGAGGAAGTGGAGATGCAACATGGGGGGTTAGGGGGGTAGGAAAAGAAGAAAAGAAACAAGATGGGATTGGGAGGGAGACAAACCATAAGTGACTCTTAATCTCACAAAACAAACTGAGGGTTGCTGGGGGGAGG
>PISX010020096.1:0-36632 GCA_004024625.1 Mellivora capensis
GTAGAATCAACAGCCTTAGGAGTGTGGAATACTCCCCTGCTCCTCCATCTGTCATTTTCACCATTCAGTCAAAATGAGCCAACTCATTTTCTCTTCCCTGTTTTAGGTAACAGTAAAAAGAGAGAGGGTGGGAATTATCAGTAACTATCATCATTTTATATCTATATATAAGATTTCACAAAAGATAAACTGGTCTGGAACAAATATTTGAACACAGCCAAACATATTTGAAAAAAGTCTAACACAAATACGTATCTTCAAACAAGACAGGAAAGACTTAAGAAGTATAAATAAGACATAAAAGTGTCTGATACCCTCAATTTTCCATTTTACCCCTGTAGACTTTCAGCAAGTATGAAAGAAAAGATTGTTCCTCAGTTCTTGTTCAGCACCCCCTGAAGCCAATTGGTAGGGAACTCTTATCTTTCAGAAAGGACTTTGTAGGGGTGTGAGCACTGGAAAGCATAAAAAAGAAACAGCTGAAAGAATTGCAGTGTAGAGATGTGCTTGATTAAAAGAACAAGCACCATAATTCTTTGAAATTCTAGTAAATTCAAGGGAAATTTGAATACTTTTATTGAAAAACATGATTATAAAAATGGCAAAAAGCCCAAGTTAAATATTCTGAAAATTAATGAAAATAACCTTTTGATTTTGCATGAGTATTTGGAAAATCATCTTCATCATCCTATATATATATTTTTTAAGATTTTATTTATTTGACAGAAAGGGTTGGGGAGAGAGCAAGCACAAGCAGGGGGAGTGGCAGGCAGAGAAAGAATGTGGGGCTCCATCTCAGGACCCTGGGACCATGACCTGAGCTGAAGGTAGCCACTTAACTAACTGGGCCACCCAGGTGCCCCTATATTTTTAAATATACCTATAAAATTGCCCAACAATTGTTAATCACATGATGTATTCTTGAAATGCAAATGTGCATGTAATTTATACTATAAAAAGATAAATTAAGTTTTTAAAAATTTTTGTCCTAGTAAATATTATTTTAGAATAGAAATGACAATGCCCCTTCATAAGGTGTCTGTGAAAATCTCCTACAAACATTTTTACACTCTTGCCCTATTTAATATGCTTAAAATATTTTTAAGTGACTAAAATGAAAAAATTTATAATTTATAGTGAATATAATGAATAATTTTATCCACTCCTTATATATATTTTGGCACTTTTAGCAGCTCTGAACATTTCTATTTGTGCTTGCTTTTTTATCTGCCTTAGACTCTTCATTTTGTGACCCAAGAATTATTTAACAGGATGTTAGTTTCCCATCACATTGCATCTATTTGAGATCCATTTCTAATTTGTTATATTTTTCCCAGAGAATACAGAAGGAATGAATTCCACTGACCCTTTTAATCATTTTTTGCCCATTATACTATTTATTTATTCATTTTTATTACTGTCCTGTGGCATGTTTTATATATTATGTCTGCACATGAATTGTTATTTAAATACTTGATACTTCTATTAATTTGTTAAGACTTTATGTATAAAGGTCTCTTAAAACAGTAACATATCCCAAATACATTTTTTTTAACTGATCTCCCTCTGGTTTTGCCAGCTTTATTTAAAATATTTTATGGGTCTGTTAGGTTCATAAATACTTGTTCCATTGTTAATTTTACCAGTAAATAAGGTGACATTTGGATCACTAAAATCTTTTGCCTTTTTCTTAAGCATTTCCCATCTCTCACCCTCCATGTATATGTGTGTTTAAATGTATGTTTATTGTTATTTAGGTAACATATTGTCCAAACTTGTTTTATCCAATCTGAGAAATCTTTGGATTTTAGTTTGTGAGTTTAAAACAGTTGTGTTATATTTTAATAAATATGTTAACATGCTAACAAATTAACATATTAACAAATATGTTAACAGATGACTGTTAAAATTTTCTTCTATTATGTGATTTCATATTTTCCATTTATAATATTGTTTTTGTTAGTTCCCTCCCAACTTTCCTGCTTTAAAATGAGGTCAGGTTTTCTCCATTGGATTAATAGTTATGCATTCTAATTTTGTACCTATGGAATTCCACTACTAGACAATCATTTATGTTAATTTACACTAATTAACTTCTAACAATCAATATTTTATATATACACATACACACATATATACTTTCACAAAAGTAATATTTTAGAATACTTTCATTTTCTCATTTAGCATAAAAATGAAACATGGTCTGGAATAATATTACATATTCTTTGAAAATAATTCTTTAAAAACTTCTTGAAAATAATAAACTGGTTTAAGAAGCTGTGTCAAAATATTTTATCATGCTTTCTATAACTCTTCAAGCATTCCCCTAATTTCTTTCTCTGAATATAAATATCTCCCCAAAATATTTTCAAGATGGATTTTATATGCCAAAATCAAGATGATTTATATATCTGATGGTGTTTTATTAGTTCCTCACATTTAAATAAAAATTTGAGTAAATACAAAATGTAGAGGCCAAAGTAGTTTCCTGTAAGAAAAGACACACACACACACACAATTACCAAAATCTGTTTTCTTTCATCCAATATTGCTATTGACAAATCTGATATAGTATGATTCTTAGAATGACCTTCTGAACTCTTAGAAACTTTAAAATTATTTTTTGGTCTTCTATATACTTAAATTTCATATACTATATATAGGAGTGGGGTTTATTTTTCTCTCCTGTTTATTTCATGAAATCTTTCACATGGAATTTGGGAGTCATGATAGAAAAGTGGATAAGCACATTAATATGCAATCAGATCCCTTTTATCCAAAGCCCACTGCTGGTAAGATTTACCACTGTGGCATGTAGGAAATTTACTTAAATCTCTTTATGCTTTATTAAAAAGGAAAAATATTAGTACTCATTAGGTTTCATGAGGATTAAATGTGAATTATCACAAAGCATTCATAGATTTTATTAATGTCTCTGTTAGAATTTAGAAAGTTTAAAGATATAAGTACGCAAATTGTAATTCTTTTCAGAAAAATTTATTTATAGTAGTTATTTAAATGTCTAACTTGTAATTCAGGAATAGTAATAAAAAACTATAGTTGCTATAAGGTCAAATTATTTCACATATGTAATAAATATGCACACTAAATATAAATCTACACACACACACATACACCTACATACATGCACACCACACATACACATGTACATGTGGATTTACGTGTATGCCTTTTTGTGCAAAATCTCAGTTGTGCCTAGCACACAGCAAGGACTATAGAAATCTTAGCTGTAGTTATTATTAATATGTCTAAAGGAAAGGCCAAATGCCAAATACTGGATACCAGTTGTCGCAATTGTGATGAGTTTATGGAATTGAGGAAGTGGTGAAAAGTAAAGGTCTCCATGCACTACACTAGTTTTTGGTTAACACTTTTTTAAAATTTTATATAACCTTTTTATTTTAGAATAGGTTCAGATTTACAAAAAAAAGTGTTGTGGACATAATGCAGGGCTCCCATAAACCCACCACCTGGTTTCTGCTGTTATTAATATCTTACATTAGTATGGTGTACTTGTTACAATTTATAAACCAGTATCAATATATTATGATTAGCTAAAATTTATATTTTTTTAAGATTTCATTAATTTCACCAAGTACCCTTTTTCTATTTCAGGATTCCATTCAAGATATCTCATGACATTTAGTCATCGTGTCTCCCTAGCTTCTCTTGGATGTGACGATTGTTGAGTATAGGTGAAATATTTTCTAGAATGTCCCCAAGTTGGTATTTATGTGCTGCTTTTTTCATGGTTACAATTAGGGAATTTTTGAAGGAATACCACATAAGTACAATTCTTGATATGTAATATCAATGTTATATACCATCCACATGAGCTATCACTGTTGGTGTTAATCATCTGGCTGACAGAGTGTTTATCAGGTCCCTTCATGTAAATTTACTCTTTTTTCTCCTTTCTATATTGTACTTTTTGAAAGAAATTCACAGCTCACACTTAAGAGGAATAAGGTCAACTTCTGCAAGAGCAGAGTACCTACAGAGTTTTGACAAATGCATAGCATCACTAATGCTCCATTGTAGTATCATACAGAATAGCCCTCTAATCTAAAAATACTCTATGCTTCCCCTGTTGAAATCACCCTTCCCAAACCCCTGGTAACCACTGGTCTTTAGTTTAACTTCTCAGTAGCTTTACCTTCTTCAGAATGTTACAGAAATGGAATCATATAGTATGTACCCTTTTGAGACTGGTTTCTTTCCTTTAGCAATATACATTAAAATTCAACCAGAACTTGACAGCTTTTATTTTTTCCTATTACTGAATAGTACTGAAATGTATCATAATGTCTTAGGTTGTCAGTCAATTCACCTAATAAAGGACATCTTACTTCTCTCCAGCTTTTGGTGATTAGGAATGGCTACAATGAACATTCACGTACATGCTTTTGCATAAACATAAGTTTACTGATCATTGGGTGAAAATCAGTACAGCTATTATTACTGGATCATATGGTAATATTCTGTTTAACTCTGTAAGAATGTACTAAAACAGGCTTATAAAACCATTTTCATTCCCATCAGCCATGAAGAGTTTCTCTTGTTTTGCATCTAAACCAGCAATCGATACTGACAAGTCTATGGATTTTCCAATTCTAATATTTCTGCAGTAGTATCACATTACAGATAAGCCTAAGGAAAGTAATTTATTTTCAGTTTTGTTAGAATTTTCTTGTTGGAAGGATGAGAGTGACAACTTCCAAGCTCTTTACATGTCAGAGTTAAAACCAGAAGTCCAAACAAAGGCTCTTACGATCATTCCTGCTGCCACCTGGGCAGGCATTTCCTGTAGTCAGAATGGCACTTTTACACCCTGAAAAGAAAGAAGTACAGAGTGATCCACTCATCTCAGTCCAGCAGCAAATCCTCAAAAACAGGACTTCCTTGACACCTGTACTGGCAGTTCTGTATGAGGTGCTGTTGGCTCTAGAAAGGGGCATGGACTTCATTGTACTGAAGCTACACAAGCAGATACCAGCAATATCAGAACTTAAAAGAGATTTCCTCCCTCACTCTCTTTAGAACTACTTCTAACTTCTCTCTTCAGCAGGCTGTAGCCACCTGCCCCACCTTACCTTAAACAAGTGCTTAAGCAATTCAATAGTGTCTATTAGCCCTCCAGAGTTTCTCATATTTTTACAGTTAGCAATTTTTCAATAAAATAACTCTGAGCCTCCACAGACAACATCATGTGATGCATATATATGTGCATGTTTCTGGGCTTTTTAAATGAATGATAATTCAGATTGGCTAGGCATGTACTCCAAAAGAAAGTCAACTATTATTTTATCAGAAAGCACAAACTCCAAATATGATTCATACAAATATTTCAGCTACTTTAACCTCTGAGCAAGACCAGAAATATTGTTAATTAGCAGTATGGTGAGGGTCTCAGAGAGGTTTTCATTGGTGAAATTAAAGGTTGATTAATAAATCATTGTAACCATTAGTTATAGTTCCCATTAGCAAAATTAGAAGTATTCAAATTATGGGAATTGGCTAAAATATTTTAGACACTGTAGATATGCAACAATACGTGTAACCTAGGTCTTTAGGAAAGGCACCTGTACTTAATCCCTAAATGACCTCTAGGCCAGTTATTGGTATGGAGCACTTCCTATTACCTCATGTTGACTACAGGAATAAGCAATACCTGCCTCTGAAAATGAATCTACAGTGAACCTTTACTGCAGCTCAGTGACTGAAGTAACTTAAGGAACTGCAAACCAGAACCTAATCAGGCTTTGTAGAACAAGTCTTATGAAATTTCTATGTGTGTGTGCAGACTTACACATAAATATTTGTCAGATAAATGTTTGTGATGATAGCAAAATCTGTTCTGTAATTCTTGTTCATTATAAACTGTAAGCAAGGCAGGATAGGAAATAACTAAATCTGTTTTAGTGTTAACCAATGGGTACAATTATTTTCCAAAAGAAACTAAGAACCAAATTACAACCAAAAACAAATTAATTGAGGTTGATGTACAATACTTAATTCCTGAAATTTACATTCATCTTTAAATCTACAGATCCCCAGGATTGACTTTAAGGAAAGGGACCAGAAGACTAGAGACAGTTTTCTATGTTTGAAAGACCTGGAAGCACTGTTATTTCTCTGCAATATAAAATCACATATTTTTAGTTTAGTATAATGTTACATGTTTTCTGCCAGACCAAGTTACATATTTAAGTGATTTGGCTTGAATAATTTGCTAAATGAAGCATTTGAATTTAGATTATTATTGAGCTAACACTAGAATTTATTATGGGATTTTTCTAGCCTATAATTTGAATTTTTGTTTTATATAATTTCCTTTTTAAAATATTACTTATTAAAACTGCATGTACTGTATGCTATGGAGAAATATTTCCCCCTTCATTTCTAGAACTAAATCTTGTAAACACTCTACTTTTCTCTACTTATGAATTTTCAAATAGTTAGGCAGCCTCTTCAGGAATATTTTGTAGTTTTCACATGTATATTGTATATGAATTTATCTTAAAATACACAATTATTTCTCTTTCTATCATATCTCAGATAATTGAGGGAGAATGAAAACTGAAGATAATTATTTATAAATTTTTGCATTTTATGGTATGTTACTGTCATGGAAAATAAGTAGTGAAAGAAATTGAAAATGTAGTTATTGTAGATACTGCATTGTCCATCTAAAACATAATGGATCCCAGTACTTTCACGCTATGATTATTTTTGTCTGATGATAAGTTACCTCCTTATTTCCACAAACAATGCACTAAGCAATTGATCTTGGAAGATCAATGAATTCTATAATTGATTTAAACAATACCGCTATGTCTAGAGGTTTCAAAATCCATCAAGAATTTTTCCCAGCTTATTTTAATTTTTTAGAATAAAACAGTGTTGGGATTGATGTGGTTTTTATTTTAATGATTCTGCATAAATACTACAATAAATGAATGAATTGCAACATCTGAATCTTTATTGCTATTTTCAAATAAATTCATGTCTTCTAAGACTGGGCCTGAAAATGTTAAACTGCAATGCAAGAAAACATAACCAACACAGCAAAAAACCCCTCATGTACACTCTCAGTAACCATCTACTCCAAGGACATCACAGTCATAACTTCTAATATTATAAACATATTTTACCTATATTTCACATTATTAATGGAAACATGTGACCTATATTTTTATATGTCCTTTTTCAATACAAAATAATATTTGAGAGATTCATCATTATACTCATAGTTCATTCTCTATAGTGTATAATATTCTATTATATGAATATACTACATCTATTTACTGGTTGATGAATACTTAGATTATTTCAAAGTGTGCTCTTAATCCCCTTTACCTATTTCCCCTAACTTTCCGCCCACCTCCTCTCTGGTAACCACCAGTTTGTTCTCTGTATTTAAGAGTCTGGTTTTTTGTTTGTCTCTCTTTATTTTGTTTTGTTTCTTAAATTCTACATATGAGTAAAATCACATGGTATTTGTCTTTCGTTGACTGACATATTTCACTTAGAATTATATCCTCTACACCCATCCATGTTTTGCAAATGGTGAGGTATCATCCTTTTTTATGGCTTGGTAATATTCCATTATTTATTTAATTATATATGTTATAGATATAATATTATATATTATAATATATATTATATATTATATATTACATATTATATTTATATATATATAATGTATGCATATATATCACCTCTTCTTTATCCATTCATCTATTGATAGACACTTGGGTTGCTTTTGTAAAAGTGTTGCAATAAACACAGTGGTGCATTTGTAAATAATGCTGTAATAAACACAGGGGTGCATAGATCTTTTTGAATTGGTATTTTCATTTTCATTGGTTGAACAGCCAGTAAGTAGAAGAATTACTAGATCATATAGTAATTCTATTTTTGATTTTTTGAGGAACCTCCATACTGTTTTCCACAGCAGTTGTCTCAATTTGCATTTATGCCAACATTGCACACGAGGGTTGCTTTTTCTCTGTATCTCCATGAACACTTGTCGTTTCTTGCTTTTTTATTTTAGTCATTCTGACAGGTGTAAGATGATATCTCACTATAGTTTTGATTTGCATTTCAACTAATACATTCTTGACAACTCCTCTGTTCTTTCAAAGAGATAGAAAACAGAAATTGTATATGCTTTTTGCCCCCAGTGTAATATATACTATTGTAGAACATAATATTTTCCTTAAAAAACAGAAATTGGGGCTGCCTATGTGGCTCAGTTAAGCATCTGACTCTTGTTTTCAGCTCAGGTCATGTTCTCAGGGTCATGAGATAGAGCCCTGCTTTGGGCTCTGTACTCAGTGGAGAGACTACTTGGGATTCTCTCTCTCTTTCCCTCAGCCCCTTCCACCCTTATCTCTCTCAAACAAATGAATAAATCTTCAAAAAAATTATTCATGTTTAAATTAAATATGAAGTAAATTAAATATTAATTTTCCAAATTGAAACCATTTATTCTTTATATTTTTGGAGACATTTTACTTCCACATATCTCCTTTAATTATCATATGCACATTTTTTAATGTAAGCACTGTATTCAATTCACTTCCAGAATTCTTTATCTTTCTTTCTTTTCCTTTTTGAACTCTGTAGTTCTATGTATGAACTCATTTTTGTTTTGAAATGAGTAAAAATACATTTTTTTAAAAAGGGCAATTCTACCATTGCCATTTTGTTGCCTAAGGTATGAAAGCTATATAAGCACTCAAAAAATTCTGTAAAGAAATGAAGATTTCCCTGTAAATCAATTTTAAGGTCAGCTGTCTTATCCTTGATGACAGAAAATGTACTTGGCCCTGAGATCCTTGCAAGCAGAGGAGCTCGTAATTTTCCATACTTGTTGCCTGATGATACATTTTAGTTTAAAACTTGTTTCTTGCATCATTGCAAAAAGCATTAAATCCTAAATTTCAATTTCTTTATAACTTTTATTTTTTTATATTTTATCTTTCTTTCCAGCATATATTGGTATTCTCCATATATATTTCATAAGATTGCTTAAGCACTGATTCATAAAGAACTTAATGTTTTACTAAATAGCTTTAAATATTTTACCAAATAATTTCATAATGAAAGTACAGTACATTGATGAACAGTTGAACAACTCTGGTATTATCTTTGTCTCTTTTGAAAAACACTAAATTCAAGGGAATTTTATTACTTGTTTTTAAGTTAGTAATTTTAAAAATGTATAACTAAGTTGGTATTAAGTATTAATACTGGGAGATTCCCCTCTATGTACCGTATCATTTCTCCAAGTAGGATGAGTTACTTCCTCACCAACTGCTTTTACAGAACATCAGTGACACAGCTAAGAGCCCCTATCCGGTTTTTGTTCTGCTACTTCATGCTTCTTGATCTTTAGAAAAGCTATTTAACCTTTGGTTTCCATTTCCATTTCATTACTTACATCAGAATCAAGAACTCTTATTTTCCATATTGTTTCATAAGTTTTTCCACCATAAAATTCTCAGAGTTTTATATGGTAGCAATCAATATGGCTGTCATTCTTTGCTTCTCAAAAGGACTAGCCAACAACTCCAAAACCTTCCTGAGTTAACAAATTTTGATAAAGAATTACCTCTAAAATTTTAATTTCTTAAATTCAGAGGATAGTCCTGAATTTAATAAAGTGTTCACTTATTATACAATAGTTTACAAAAATCAAAATCGTAAGAGTTGGAGAATATAGTTAAGGGTACCTTCAAAACTCATACGTTGAAACCTCAACACACCCATGGGACAGTATTAGGAGGTGGAGCTTGTGAGAGGTAATTAGCATGCAATGAGTTCACAGGATGAGAGCTCATGAATGGGATTAGTGCCCTCAGAAGAGTTACAGGAGAACTTGCTTTCCCTCCCTGCTCTCTGCCCTATGAGGATACAATGAGAAGCCAGCAGTTTACAACCCAGTAGAGGATCCACCAGAACTTGACTATACTTTGATCTCAGATTTCTATCCTCTGGGACTGTGAGCAATAAATTTCTGTTATTTCTAAACCACCCACTCTATGCTATTTTGGTACAGCATTTTGAACTAAGAAAATAGTGTATTTTTCTACCACAGATGTATATAGATATTGTGCTTGATACTGCTTTTCCCACATTTTTACCTTATGAATAAGGCTAAATCTTTATACAATCTAGTTTTCTTGTGGTTCTCCCAACCATTATCCTCCCTGGATTTGCTAGATACTGAGAAGTTTATTGATTTTTCAAACACTAAACTTGATTCTTCTAGCTTTTCTCTGTATTTCATTATATTAGTGATTGTGATTTAATTTTATCTCATACCACTACCACTAATATTTATACCATGAATAAAAAACACTATAGGTAATATAGGAATTATATTTGAACAAGAAGAAAAGATATTCATTCATCTCTGGCACATAGCATCATTCCCAGCTCCCAGAAGGGAGAAAAAAACCCCACCTTTAATAAGAATATTTTCTTAACAATATGATTTATCCCTATTTATTAATAGAATTCCTGTCATTGGGGAAAAAAATTGGCTTTCTGCATTTGTCCTGTGACAAGTTAGCAATGTCAGCGCATCTCTGGGAGCTTGGAATTTAACATTTTAAGGTATTTTTATCTTTTAGATCCTCAGAGCTTTACGTTCTTTCAAGAGATATGAAATAGAAAACAGATGCTGAATCTGTGTATCTAACAAATTTGCTTCATCTTCTTCATCTATTATTATTATAACTGCTGAAATAACATACTATAAACATTTATATTCTAAGGTTTTTTTCTTAACAAATGGTAAGAAACTAGTATGTCCTATTTTCGTCATGAGGAAAAAACTTCTTCATGTGGGGTCAAATAATCTAAATGTCATTAGAGGTCAATATTGCAATTGCAGCTGGCACCTAAAGAGGAAGGAGAATCTGGAATACAGAAAATCAGAAATAATTTGGCAAAGGAACTTTAAGAATAAAAGAAATTGTGGTTGAGAATAGCTAGCTAAAGCCTCCAGGCTGTATTAATCCAGACCAGGATGCTTCAGAGCCAGAATGCTGATCCAGAACATCTAGTTATAAACCCCATCTCTGACACTTCCTTTCCAGGTGACAGCAATGAACAAGACAGCTTGGTAATCAAAACATTTTGAGATACTTCAGCTTTGTGTCAATGAGTATCATTTGGAGATTAATCTAATCCCTTTTCAACCAGTTTTCTTCTCTGAAATAGAGATAATCCAAACACCTACTTCATAAAATTGTTGTGAGGTTAAATAGACTAATTGACAGAATAAGTAAGTATTAGCCTTAGTAAGTAACAAATAAGCATGATCTTGTGTATTTAATCTATTGTAAACAACTTCACACAAATGTTCTTTGGCCATGCCAACAATGAGTTGCTTCGTTTGTTTGTTTGTTTCCCAATTTTTGCTGCACCAACTTTACCTTCCCAGAGTAAATTCAGCTATCTCAATTTGCCCCACAAACATCACATTACTTACTGTTCTCTCTTCTGTTAACAAAAATGTATCCCTGACCAAAGTTTTCTGAATCACAGGAACTGATCAGCAAATTTTCAAAGTGTTCAGGACTACACTTTCCATGAAAAGAAATTATGAAAATTTAAATTAAAATGGGCTTTTTTAATGCCACTTAAGATTTCTACTAATTCAGTCCTTTATTTCTTTTTTAAGGATTTTATTTATTTATTTGACAGAGATCACAAGTAGGCAGAGAGGCAGGCAGAGAAAGAGAGGAGGAAGCAGGCTCGCTGCTGAGCAGAGAGCCCAATGCGGGGCTTGATCCTAGGACCCTGAGATCATGACCTGAGCCAAAGGCAGAGGCTTAACCCACTGAGCCTCCCAGGCACCCCTAATTCAGTCCTTTAAAACATACACACTCTTAAGGTTTAGGCAAGATTGTTCCAAGGAATCTGTTTTGGGTCCTGTTTCGTGGGAATGGTTTCCTTAAAAATTTTATATACATATAAGTTACAACGGTCAGACTTTAGTTAGGAAAACAGAAATTGCTTGTATTATTTTCCTACAGCTATCATAATAAAGTACCACCAACTTAGTGGCTTAAAACAAAACATTTATTTTCTCACAGTTCTGTAGGATAGATATCTGAAATCAAGTTGTTACAGGACCATGCTCTCTCTCAGACTGGGCAGCATTCTTCCTTGCCTCTACTAGTTTCTGGTGGTGGTCATCAGTCCTTGGTGATCTCTGGCTTGGAGCTAAAGCTATCTATCCATCATCTGTTTTCCTTTCTCACATGGCGCTGTCTCTGTGTGACATCTGCCTGTGTCCTCTTTTTTCTTATATGGACATTAGTCATATTGGAATAAAGGGCCACCTATTCCAGTATGACTTCATCTTTGCTAATTACATCTTTACAAAGCAAAACCCTTTGTCCATCTAAGGTCTCACTCTGAGATTCTGAATTTAGAAGAATTTGGCGATGGGAGGATACCATCTGCCCCACTACACCCCTTAAGTTTTGTTTTTTGTTTTGTTTTAATGCCAGAATGAGGTTTAATCAGGGATTTAGAGATATTTATAGCTACTGGAAGGTTGTGGGAATAATGGTGAGGAAAAATAGGGGCATAGAGAGGCTACCACTAGTGATCCCAGCTGCCTGCAAAACCAAAGTGACTGCATCTAAGATGGTGCTCAAAGATTTGGGAAGCTACCACTACTCATCTTGGCTGCTTTAAGTCTTGAAATGGATGATTCTCAAGAGGATATCTACAAGTCAATGGGAAAAGTCTTCTATTTGGCAAAGCCCATACTTTTTCACAGCTGCTATCACAAAAAGACTCATCTCTCTTTTATCTTCTAAATCTCTTTAGAAGTACCCCTCACTGTTAAACTCAAACCAAAATGCTACTCACAGATTGAGGAAATATAGCATCCCCTCACTCCATATCCCCCAACAATGTTCCTACAGGAGAGAGTGTAAAAGGGGTGAGGAAGGTGTTAAGAATCACAATCAGTACCCTTCACAGAAAGGTTTCTAATCACCCTACTGAGACAATCACCCAATGATTATCTAGTGGAATATAAATATGTTGTCCTTTGCTTTCATACTTTCACATAAGAAGTACCTAGTAATCACTGAAAGGAAGGAATGTGTAGGTCCATTTCAGATGAGCAACTGTCATAAATACAGCACAAATAGCATTATGAGTCAAAGGACCTTAAAAATGGGTAGGACTCCTGGAGAAAACATTCTGCTATTTTTCCTCAAGGTAAAGGATCATAACAGTATCTCTAATCACAAAAAAAAGGAAAGGATTCATTTATTTCCAAACTCCTACCATGAATGACCATGAGCCTGGGTGGCCTACCAAGCCATTCTTGTTACTTAGTCACAAGAAAAGATCATTCTGGCTTCTCACATAATATTCTATTCATTGGGAAAGCTCTAATTTGGTTAAAGATTTCAAAGAAAAGACCTAGGGCCTGCCTTCAATGAACAATTTAATGAATATATATTCATAGTTTTCTCTATATATACATATATGTGTGCAGATGTACATACAGGAAAAATATGTAATAAAATAAATGTACATATGTAGCTAACACACACAAGTGCATGCATACAAATACACATACAGCAATATATAGATATAGATAACTCCTAGCTTTCTATAGGGGAATTTGCGGGGGGAGAGAGAATGGTAAGGTAAAGAGAAAGAAAGAGAGAGTGAAATTATTTGAGTAGATTCTAGAAGGAGAAAAATAACACTTGATTTACTAGGCAAAGTGAAGGATATCACAAATTCTTTATTGGCCCCAACCAGAAACTTTAGACACTTCAATAGTATGACATTTCTAGATACAATTTTAATGTCTTTTTTTTTTAAGATTTTATTTATTTGACAAAAAGAGAGAGATCACAAGTAGGCAGAGAGGCAGGCATTGGGAGAGAAGGGGAAGTAGGCTCCCTATTGAGCAGAGAGCCCTATGTGGGACTTGATCCTAGGACCCTGAGATCATGACCTGAGCTGAAAACAGAGGCTTACCCCACTGAGCCACCTAGGTGCCCCTAGACACAACCTTAAAGAGAGGAGGAGCCAAATTTCTGAGCTAAGTACAGGGAAAGTCACAACTATAGCTAGGATCAGCACAGAACAAGTGTTACTTAACTCTTATTAGGTATGCAAGTGTCCCCTGGATACTAGCTACAGTGGTTAAGCAAAGTGAAAAAGAAGGGAGTGTTCCACAAAGTGTCGTCTTTAATCTGTTCTATCAAAGACTCTATTTGGAAAGGTCTTCTTTTTGAATAATTTTTTTACCTCATGCATTATGCAGAACACCCAATATATTTAACTTGGTAATTACAACAAAATAAAAGGAAATTATCATAAGAATATGTCACTCTATCTTTTGGCACATAGTGGGAAGGAGCAGTAGGTTAACATTCCAAAATGAAAAATTTCCAATCTTCCTAAGCATATGTACATCACTTTTATCTTAAACAACTGTCTAAATCAAAATTTTACATTTTAGCATTTTATATGAATAACTGACGAAAGTATTCTAATGCGACAATACTTTAATTGCATAAAATGGATTATCCCCTCCAAACCACAAACTATGAATACCTGAATATCTATGACATACCTCGCTCATGGCAGCAAAACAAAACCATAGAAAAAGCGATCACATTTGTGGTACCAGAAGTGATGGTGGGGTGAATTGAGGAATAATTGGGATTGTTTGTCAACAAGTACAAACTCTTAGTCATATGATAAATAAGTATTAGGGATGGTAGTGTACAACATGATAAGACCCTGGTATGTGATATATAATAAAGTTAAGAGAGTAAATCCTAAGAATTCTCATCACAAGAAAAACTTTCCTTTATTCTTTTCTTCCCTTTCTTTTTATTCTATCTATATAAGATGGATGTTAGCTAAGCCTACTGTGGTAAGCATTTCACATTATATATAAATCAAGTCATCATACTGGTCACCTTATATCTATACACTGATGTATATCAATTATTTCTCAATAAAACTGGGGAAAAAAGTTCTCATCACAAAAAAACAAAACAAAACAAAACAAATCCGAATTTGTTAGCTCTTTGTACTATTCCGGAAGTAGTCAGAAACCATTTTTGGAGTTTGCTAAAATAGGTCATTTCTAAAGTATTACTTCTAGAAATAAAGAAGTTATTCAATTGCACTTATTTTGTTCTCTTTTCCTCACCTTTTTTTTTTTTTTCATCTAAATTGCTCAAACAGAGACAAAACAGTGTATAACTAGTCTTCCTTGATTGGAAGAAATAAGAGCAATCAAGGCATATGACTCACAATGACACAGGGAGTAACAAAAAGTCACCATGATCTTTGGCATGGGTCCCACAGAACAAAAACTGGAAGCCAAGCCTTCCCCAAGGCAATTTCAAACCACTTAGAGTTCGAATAATCTTAAAAATTATATCAGCTTTAGAAATTGGTCTTTAGAATTATTCCCTTTTCAAGGGGTACTTGAGTTGTTCTAGCTGTCCTCAAGTTTCCATGGTTACCGAATTTCTCAACCAATTATCCTTCTTGTGTAGTAGTCCTTAAGATTTTGGTATCAGATATCTAAGTCAAAGGCACTGTCAGTCTTTGAGGAGTATTTCTACCAACTCCCCTTTATCCCATCCTCTCTTACCTGCACTCATGCGAGTGCAAAACATAGGTCCAGACGCAACTCCAAATCTAGGTGAAAGTTTGGGCCCACATTTCACAACAATTCATCCGAGTGCTTAGATTTGTTAATGTGCTGGCAAATGCTGAAGTATCTAAAATACTAATAACCCAAAGTATAATGAAGCCATTCATCTGATTCTGTATATAGAGGAAAAACATTTGAAATTCTCTGGTGAACTTTTATAGGTTTGAATCACCATAAATAGCAGACAAACCATTTCTAACTTAATTTAAACTTTATTTACAAATGGGCATAGATCCTACTCACATGGTGTAATAATAAAATACATGTAATGTTTTGATTTTCCTAAAATATAATAACTTTTCAAGTAGTTAAAACAGTGTAAATATGACAATATGGCATCAAATTAAAATCTGTTACCTATTATTAATATAGTACATATAAATATCTAAATGTTTAATGTCTATTAAATATATTTAATAGACATTATATATTATATATATTTTATATATAATATATAACATATATTATATATATTTATATATAATTTTATAAAATTATATAATATATTATATATTATATATAATTAAATAATAAATTATGTATTACAGTTTATTTTAAATGCTCTTACAAGTAGAATACCTATTAATTAGTACATTAATTATGTGTAAACTGATATATTTATTATTTTCAATTTGCCTTAATGCATGTAATTATTTTGTTTTGATAAAAGGAGTTGAATGATAACATGTTTCTAAATGATCTTATTATAATAACTGGTATTAATAACAAGTTGTATTAATAACAACTGGTATTAATAACCTTTATTATGGGTAAAACTAAGTTAAATTTCAGTTTAGGTAAATAAAAACATAACTTATTGAAATAATATATTACTCCTTAAATATCAGACCTCTGTATAGTATTAGTCTCTGGAATCAAATACAAAATATAAAAACAAAGACAAGAATCACTTCTACGTGATTTTTTAAATTTTCTACTTTGCTCAAATGAAAATATGGTATCTAAAAGGTTATCTGAGGCTACCTGGGTGGTTCAATTGACTATCATGGACTCTTGATTTTGGCTCAGGTCATGATCTCAGGGTCATGAGAACAAGTCCTGGTCAGGCTCTACTCTGGGCCCGGAGCTGCTTAAGATTCTCTCTCTCCCTCTCTTTTTTCCTCCATCCCAAACTCCCACCCCTGTCTGAAAAAATAAATACAAACAAAAGGTTATCTGAGTGGTAGCAAGACAGAAAATAAATTGAATTTATTACATAATAAGTCTACCTCATTATATCAATAATTATTCATAGAAATTAGCTACTTATAAACCATCTAAATTAATTTTATATAATGTAGCTTTTTCCAGTGCTACCAATTAGTGTTTCACAAGCCAAGGTATGCTATACATGACCCTTAAAAAAGTGTCCTGAGTTTTCAATATCTGACATCAGGGTAAATTATAAAATAAATCACTCTCAAAACACACTGTTAACATGTTGCCAATGCATTTCATTGGGTAAGTAGGAGTCAGTGTATACATAACTTGCCCTCGTAGGAAGATCACCAACAACATTTTAAAGGTTGGAAGTCATTACTAAAGGACACATAGTGCAGTCTGAGAAATGACTAGGAAGACTTTAATACCAGAATTGATGAAAGTACTAAAAGTCTTGCTACATTTTAAATATAGGTTATTAAACTTTTCAAACCTTTCCCTTTGCAAATCATTTTTATTTTTGTATTAATTCTACAGGAGGATAGATAATTCATCTAAAAGATACCTTAATTTTAGACAATTCTGATTTAAAAGGAAGCTGAAAATGGCAGAAGATATGATTGATAAAATATGATATTTCTAATTAGTTTCTGATTTTATATCTTACTGCTTGCAAATGATTTTACACCATATTTTATTATGTGAAACCCAAATTGCTAAAATTAGGCTCCTTTCTGATAGCTTATGTTTGTCTTAATTTTATGAAAATTTATATAAAAATTTAGCAGAGATTAAAGCCTGACAAACAATAATGTCAACAGAAATGAGTGTGGTTGATTTTTTTGTAGTTCTATAGCTAACTTTTCTTCCCATTAATATCCTGAAACAATCAAGAAGACATATTTATGAAATAAATTATAGTCTAACTAAATTTCTTAGGGTAGAAAGCATTTATGACATTTCATACCTAGTATAGCTGAATCAAATGATTTCTTCTGACAGGCCCAATAAATTTTTACAATACCAAGACAAGGTAAAGGACTTAAAGGATTCAGATACTTAGGATTTTTCTTTTTTCTTTTTCCTTACCAGATTGGTATAGTAAACCAACCCAAGAAGTGAGACTGGACCTTTAAAATACTGGACCTTTGCCTATGTGCTTAAAAGTATTTTCAGTTCTCACTATATAACCCCATATAAATTATAGATTCAAAGCCTCCTATTTCATGTTAAACTCTCTCAATTAAAACTTGAATATTTTAATATAATCATTGTCATATCCCTTACCTGCAAGGTCATAATGGAGTTATAAGGTATGTTGTGTTAGCCTGCGGAGAGCTGTGGACAGAGGTTAAGACTGACACAAAGGCTCTGCTACAAGTCCTGCTCCCTCACTGTAGACACAGAACTCCTTCACTATGGGCACATTCTGAAACTCTGCAGGCTGTATTTACTGTGAGTGCAAAGGCTTTTGCCTTTGTCTCCAGCAACCTCCACAGTCCTAAAATGAATCCAGTTTTCAATCTTCATGTCACTTGAGCTATCATTATCATTGGGGATACTGGACAACTCACTTCTTGAAACGGTGCCTTCAAGTCCAAATAATACTTTCTGTTGGTTTCTTACCTATTTCTTAAATCAACTGTTTTTCTTTCTCCCCTTCATCTCTCTTTTAAAGTTGAAATGAATCAAATCAAAACTGCTGTTTCACAAATATTCTTCACTAGCTTAGACTCCTCCCCTTAACTGGAGATTTGGATGTTAAAGTGACATCAACTCAACATGTCCAATACAGATTTTCATTTCTCCCCTGAAGGTTCTTTTGCTCATGTACTGTCAATCTCAATTAATGGCAACTCTCTTTTTCCAATTACTCAGGTCAAAACTTTGGAATCATCTTTAATTAACTACTTTTTCTAGCATCCCTTATTTAATCAATTAAAGGACACCACAGGCTCCACATTGAAATCATAACTGTAATCTGACCAATTTCTACCTACCACCTCCAATGCCACTACTCTAGTCCAAACTACAAATAACCCTCATTTGTTTTATAGTCTTTTCATTGGTTTCCCTTTTTTTATGCAGGCCAATCCTTACCCCTTATGCCAGAAATATCCTTTAAAAGCTAAATTAGATAATCTAAGTCCTCTGCTTAAAACCCTATAATACCAGTCCAATCACTCAAAAAAAAATTCCAATGTTCTTTTTTTTATCCCTCAATGTTCTTTCAATGTCTTCAAAGCCTACATGACCTGCCCCCCCCCCTTTTTTTTTTGGCCTTACCTCCTACTATTCTTCCCAGTATTCAATGAACTCCAGACACACTGGTCTACTTCCATTTCCTATAATATGCTAAAGATTCTCATGCTTTGGGGATTTACACTGGCTGTATACCACACCTAGAACTCTTTCCCCCAGCTTATGCCCTCCCTTCAGTTCTCCATCTATATGTCAATCCACCCTGCATCCTTTCCATGACAATACTGAATAAAATAGGCGAACCTTTCCATACACTTTCGCACTCAGACATCTTTATTATTCTCCACAGCATTTACAACTATATAACACCACTTGTCATGGTATCTATGAGTATTTATTTATTGCCTACTATATGTTCATGTATCAAAGTGAAATTTCAAGTTCTCATAAAATTCATGTTTTACTGGGAAGTTATAGGTAAGGTAACTATTTTTAAAAATTAATAAACTTTATACTTAAAAAGTTCTATTAAGTATAATATTTTGGGAAAGAGAATACCAACTGTGAAAAGGAGGTAGCAATTTCAAAAATGATCATCAGGAAAGGATTCATCAAGAAAATGTCATTTGAAGAAAGACGAACAAAGGAAGTAAACAAGCCATGTGTACATCTAAGAAAAGGACATTCTGTACATAGGGAGTACTTGGTGAATATTACTGCTTCAGGAATATTACTGGAGTGTTTGAGAAACAGCAAAAATGCTGATGTGAGTAGGTATGGTAATAACGAGGAGGAACTGGAAGAACTGAATTAGAAGTATTGTTAAATTTAAGTACACTTGTTAGGACAGACCTGCCTATGAAGATACATTTTTAAAAAGCCCTAAGGAAGTCATCTACAGGGAAGAGCATATTATACAGAAAAAAAAATAGTCCAGAGTCTCTGAAATAGGAAGATGCCTGACATGCTGAGGGAAAAGCAGAGACTGAAATAGAATGTGGGGGAAGATGGAAGTCAGAGGCACTTGGGGTCAGATCACGTAGACCCCCTCAGGGCATTGGGAAGACTCAGCATTTGTTTTGAGTCTTGCTTCCAGTTTCTGAGGAGACTACTGGAGAGTTTGAAGCAGAGAAGTGATATAAGCTAATGTACATTTTAACAGTATCGTTCAGGCTACTATGCTGAAATACTCCTTAGGTGACACTGGTAAAAACAGAAAGAATTTAAAGGCTACTGTACTAATCAAAGTGAGAGATGATGGTGGCTCAAAGCACAGTGTTAAGATTTAAGATACAACAGGAAAGAGAGTACTGGGAAGACAGCAGGGAGAGAAGTAAAGACAACTCTTCTAAGGATTTTTGCTCAAAATTGGAGGGAGTGGTGCAGATTCTGAAGAAAAAGCACAGTCCACCTGAGGAGGGAAGCATCCAAAATGAGAAAAATAACAGAAAGTTTGTATAATGATGGGACGTGGTCAGAGATTAGATATAATTTGAGAATAAGATAACACTTTGTTTCTTTGCATTTGTCCACCACACTTGAATGCATACCAGGATAGAGGTACCTTGTTTCTTTTGCTTATCCTTATATCCCCAGGGCCTACAAAGTGCCTAGTACCTAAAATGTAATCCACTAATAGTTATTGATTAAATAAATAACATGAATTATGGAACTGTTGCTTAACTTAATATAATTTTTTTAAATGCTACTTTCAAGTATGTCCACACGAGGGTACTAAGTAGGAGTTAGGAAGCAAAATTGACCAAAACAATGACACCATGTATTAGAAATAAACCAATAAACCTCACTTCTAACAATATCTCCCATATCTGCTACTATGAAATTCAAAGACCACGTATCTCCTTTAATATTCTGAACACATTTTACCAAGTTCAGTGATATTTTGCTCATGCCTACCATGTAGCAGATTGGGGGGAAAAAAAGAATGAAGAGGACGAAGTCCTTGTCCATATATATTTAAACAGTCACAAAAATTAATTCTGCCTTACGCTGGCTAAATCTCAGAGACAGGACCACACTACAGAAAAAGGCTTTCAAGTTGGGTAGGATTTTGTTAAATGGAAAGAAAGAATGTCATCACAGACATGAATAATATGATTTACCAATACAACCCATACATAACTGGGTATGAAAATATTAGATGGAAATATTCCCTGATCTGCAGCTGAAGTGTTTTTCTGTTGTAACACAAAGTGTAGCTTAGTATCACACAGTGGAAGAAAGTATTTTATGTTTAGAGCCTATTTAAAGTGCTTTTTTACTCCCAAATAACAACAACAGCAGCAATAACCATATTTAAAGCAATTCTCTTTCCTGAAGTTCAGTGTACAGAGTACACTGTAAATTGTGCCTTGGACATTTTCTGTTTATTCTGCATCCAGACACTATTAAACCTTTAATGAATGCTATAATCCTTTTCCACAAAAAATGTAATGTATATTTGTGCATACACACAAAATTTTGCGTGCAATTTCATGTGAATTATAGAGTCCATGAAACACAACAGCGAATGACCATTTTAGATTAATTATACATGAGACCTACATTTTGCAGAACCCACTGAATGAGGCAATCTTTGTAACAATGAATTGCTAAGGACTACATCACTAGGGAAGTTGAAGCATTCACAGATATAATAATTGAGAGATGTGTCATACAGTTTTAAATAATTAGAAACAAGACTATCAAGGATATCATTATTCCAGGAGCTTTATACTGGTAACTCTTTCCCCTTCAAAGCAAACTTTAGTACTAAGATGATGATGATGATTATGGTTTAAGGAAAATAAGAGACAAATTTAGCAATCTGTCATAGGTACATGTAAGTAAATGCAAGAGTTGAACTATAAGCCCAGGTGGTTTGTCACAAGGTCTGCTGTGTTAATCAAAATGCTGCATTTCTATTTACAAAGAGTATCAACAAAAATTGAAAAAAGGGGCGCCTGGGTGGCTCAGTCATTAAGAGTCTGCCTTCGGCTCAGGTCATGATCCCGGGGTTCTGGGATCGAGCCCCACATAGAGCTCTCTGCTCTGCAGGAAGCCTGCTTCTCCCTCTCCCACTCCCCCTGCTTGTGTTCCCTCTCTCACTTGTGTCTCTCTCCGTTAAATAAATAAATAAAATCCTAAAAAAAATTTGAAAAAGGATTATCAGAGTAGATCAAAGCAGAACTTACTATCCATCCCATACTTCGTTAAACATTCCAGCCAAGTTTGAGGGAAGAGAAAGTTGATATTTTTCCCAAATCCACTGTGGATATCTGCCTCCAGTACTGGTAGGACAGCTCACTATAGAACAACTCACCCACTAAAAAAGGAGAGCCAAATAAATATCTTTGAAAACATCAGAGTACTATCAAGGAACTTCTGAAATTTGAGGAACCAGGATCCAGAAGAAAAGAGAATCACAGAAAGGTAAACCTCAAATTTTGCCCTTCTGTCTTTGAGGAATTAGTGAAGCATAATTTGTGGCTGTGAGTTTGAGAAGTTAAACCACCATTATACAGGGATAAAGGGAACAATATGGGATTTCAGAGTGCATGAGTAAGGAGAGGCTTGTCTACTTCATAGTTGAGATCTACAAAGGTCCACATCCTAGGATTAGGGATAAAACCCTCATGAAGACAGAATATCACTATCCAAAACAGATCTATTTTCCATTAAAGGTGCTCTTTCATCACTGCTAATTGGCTATACTAGGAACGGGAAAAAGGAAATTACAAAGAAAACCATACCTAAACACTTAGTAACAAAACTACTAAAATACAAAGCAAAAAGGTAAAGCAAACATATATGCACAGTATGCTCAAAGGAAGAAAAGCAAATTCCCTTCCTAACTAAAACAACAGGAACTAGAAAACAAGGAAATTATATCTTCATTAAAAAAAAAAAAATGACTATGAAGCCAGAATTCTACATCCAGTAAAATTATCCTCCAAAAATTCAGGAAAATAAATATTTTCAAGAATACAAAGCTGGGAAAGTTACAATATTAGTAAGTTCTACATGAGAAAACAATGGCCTCATGCAAAAACCTAGAACTACAGAATGAAAAATATAAATACATAACCAATTCTACATGAGCATTGCATTGCCTATATAAAGCAAAAGTAATAATATTAATTTTATTTTTCTCCACATTTCAAGAGTTTCATTATTTGTAGTATTATATAACAGTAAAATACTGAGAACCTAAATATTAAAAAAAAATCAGTTAAATAACTGTGGTACATCCATTAATGGAATAATTCACATCTTTGAAAAATAAGGAAGTAGTTCTTTCATTGATTGGAAAATTTTTTTGAAAAAATATAACCAAGTAGAAATCAAAGTACATAGTGTTGTAGTGTGAAAAGATGGGCAAAATAAAATAAATGTGGGTTTATACATATGCAATTTATCTAAAAGCATGTCTAATAAACTAATACTGCACTAATAAACTAATACCAGCACTTACTCTTGGAAAACAGAACTAATTTTCAGTAAAAATTAGTAAAAAAAGAAAAGAAACTAAATTAATTTTTTATAAAGTAAAAAGGTCCAGAAAGTTACACAAATCACCTAGGATATCACTAAGTGGAGGAAAGGGAACTCTATAAAACATAATTAAAGTAGAAATTATATACAACTAAACTTTTCCATGTTCTACTCCACTGAGTTGAGTCTGATCAATAAAAAATTTTAAAGATTTTTGAGGTGAAATATAATGATCCTCTCTGGGAATAGCTATGCTCTACATTCCTGTCACTTCTGATATATGGTGTAGGAAAATCTCTGCCATTAACAGAAATGGTGTGGTAAGGAAGGCTGCCTTCTTTTTGTCTTTCTCCTTCGCTATCAAAAAGACATTTGATCTGTCTAATATTTTTAGGAATACCCCATCAGCTGTTGTACTTCTGGTCACATTTTTAGGATTTATATTTTTAAAATAAAGTAATATTTATTTATTCTTTATGCATTTGCATTATTTTTCTCATGCTATCAAAAACCATGGGTTATTTATGACATCAAAATTGTAGTTATACAACATTAAATTCAAAGAAAAAGGAAAAATTTTTAAATCATGTAAATTTTAGTATTAATCAAACCCTATTTTATGGATCCTGATTTCTTCTCTCTTCTATTATATACAGTCTTTTTCAACATGGTAGGACAAGTAGTCATTGACAGCTCCTAAGTCTTATATTTCACAATATCTAATACAGTGAGCCTTCTGTCTGAATTCCATCTAAAGACATTGTAGAAAGCATCATAAGTCAGCTGCCTACCCCTGAATCAATCAACTATTATTGGAGTAGTAGAGCCACTTAAGAGGTTGGTATTCTCATGAAAAGCACTCTCTAAAATGAATAATGTGCAGATCCTCCAAGAACCAGAATTGTTTTCAAAAGAAAGAGGATGCTTAACAACAGCAACAACAACAACAAACAAAAGAAAAACATAAATACAGAGGATTAGATAGATGACAGATACACAATACTGACAGATATATTGGCAGGCATAAAAAAATATACAACACACACACATACACCAGATTTATAATTGATTACCTGTGGATAATATGAATGTCTCTGTGTTTACCAAATATCTACCTCCCCAAAAAAGTATTAAGTATAAAATCAGAGAAGTGTAAAGATACAAATGTATATATCATATAAAATATAAAATAATTTTTATCAGGAATATATGACATTTAGTATAAAAGAAAGCTTTGGTTGGAATCACTTGGACAAATTTGGGCTTGAATTATCTAAGCCTTCTCATCCTCAGGTCTTTATAAACTTATTTGAAAAATAACTCCTAAATGATTCAGAGTAAATGAGAAATGAGAGAAAATCTATGTTTAATATCTAGGACAGTGCTTAATAAATATCAGTTCTGGTTTAATATCACATTTTAGTGGTAAGATTACCACATATCTTTAAAAAAACATGCCCACAATTTAGAATTAATCTTTAAAAATCAATGCACAATCACCATTCAGATTTAAAATAATTTAAATAGCGGTGCTGGAGCTACCTGCTGATATAATACATTTTCAAAGAAAACTTACATTACTGCCAGAGGATGTCTAAAAGCACAGGAGTTTCTGAGCATATATTTCCTCACTCAACTGTAGTTATTTATGATAGCTGAAAAAATAATTGATATACATATGCATATATATCATACATACATGTATACACATATGTAAGATGTATTTGCATATATAATATATAATTTATATATATAAATATGATATATATCCAAAAGTTAAGTTTAAATACTTCTTAATCTTACAGCAATTAAGCAAGCCATAATACAGCAACTTTTACTTTTGCTCTCTCGCCTGGGATACTTGTGAGAGAACTTTATTTAATCAACTAAATGTTCTCTGCTCTGTAATGCCACATGTTCAAGTTTCTCAGTTTGAATCCAATCATTTTCATGAACACTGAAGCACAATTTATCAATATGTTTTGTTGCCTTGAGTGACACAAATTACTTTCCAGGGATCTCTGCTTGGGGATCAGTCAATTCCCGGTGTTTTGTAAGTAGGGCATTTACCATCTGGCATATTTGTTTCATGTTAATGGAGAGTTACTAACATATGATATATATGTACTTTACTGATACTTTTATTTTTAACTTTCCCCCTGAATGAATATCAGTGTTCATGTTGACAGCATTTCTCAGACAAATAAGATTGTTTGCCATATTCTCACAATTTCTAACATAATTAAGTTTGCAAATATGTAGAGAATGTTCTTATCTGTGATACTCAAACTTTTGTGAGTAGAAGGATCACCTGGAGAGCTTGTTAAAATGCAGATATGTGGAACTATCACAAAATCTTGGGGACAGTTCAGGAAATCATCCTGGATGATGCTCTCAAAGGTCATCCACATACAACTAACTTACTCAAAATATTAGTGCCTGTGGAATAACCACAAGCTCTAATTTTAAAGCCATATTTTAAAAATTCATAAGATTAAAAGGACAAGAAGAAATCTTGGTCCAAACTTCTAAACTTGATAATGGAGAATTTTTCGATTGCCATTGTATCTGTGAACTTACCCAAAAACACTTAAGGAAAGTCTTATCCTACTCCCTCTTTTATAAACTTCCACTCTTGTCCTATAGTACTTTTTATTGTTGTTGTTAATACTGTTGAAATTTTTATAATCCTTACTATCCATATCAGGGCAAATTGCCTATTGCTTTAGAAATTCAGAAGTTATTTCTCTTCATGCATGTAAGAACCAGAGACACAACCAAAACATGATATCAAATAAAATATTTGTAGCTCAGTGATCCCTTGACCAAGGGATTACTCAAAAACAGTTTCAAAGAAGTTCAACAGAGTGTGAGTCATGGAACCTTTGTATTTCATTAGAAGTAGCAAATGAAACACCATACATAAAAATAAACTCAAAATGGATTAAAGACCTAAATGTAAGACCAAAAATCATAAAAATCCTGGAAGAAAGTACAAGTAATAATTTCTCTGACATCAGCCAAAGAAACATTTTTTTAAGACATGTCTTCTGAAGCAAGGGAAACAAAAGCAAAAATCAACTATTGGGAGTATATCGAAATAAAAAACTTCTGCACAGCAAAGGAAGCAATCAAACTAAAAGACAGCCTACTGAATGGGGGAAGATATCTGCAAATGATCTATCTGGTAAAGGGTTACTATCTAAAACCTATAATGAACTTATATAGCTCAACAACAACAACAACAACAAAACCCAAATAATCCAATTAAATAATGGGCAGAAGACATGAACAAATATTTCTCCAAAGAAGACATACAGATGGCCAACAGACACATGAGAAGATGCTCAATATCACTCATCACTGGGGAATGCAAATCAAAACCACAATGAGGTATCATCTCACACCTGTCAGAATGGCTAAATTCAAAAACACAGTAAACAACAGTGTTGGCAATGATGTGGAGCAAAATGGACCCCTGTGCAATATCAGTGGGAATGCAAACTGGAGCAACCACTCTGGAAAACGGTATAAAGTTTCCTCAAAAAATTGAAAATAGAACTACCCTATGATCCAGTAATCACACTACTAGGTATTTACCCAAAGAATATGAAAACACTAATTCTGAAAGCTATATGCACCCCTATGTTTGATTGTAGTATTATCTACAATAACCAAATTATGGAAACAGCCCAGATGTCCATGGATAGATGAATGGATAAACAAGAGGTGATATATATATGTATATATACATACACATATATATATATACACATATAAACATATACATATAAACATATACATATATACATATATATACACATGTATGTATATGTATATACACACACACACATAATGGAGTATTATTAGCCATAAAAATGAATGAAATCTTGCCATTTGCAACACATGGATGGAGCTAAAGAGTAAAATTCTAAATGAAATAAGTCAGAGAAAGATACTGTCACTCATATGTGGAGCTAAAGATACAAAACAAACAAATGAAGGAAAAAGAGACAAACCAAAACCAGACTTTTAACCATGGAGAACAAAATGATGATTACCACAGGGGAGGAGAGGGGAGAAATGGTGAAATAGGTGAAGGGGATTAAGAGCACACTTATTGAAAAAGAAAGGAAAAGAAAAGAAAAATGAGTACACTTACCATGATGAACTCTGAGTAATGTATAGAATTATTGAATCACTATGTTACACACCTGAAACTAATATAACACTGTATATTAAATATACTGGTATATAAAAAAAACCTGGCCCTATGAGTAAACTGTTAAAAATAAATTACTGGCTGGAATTACAAAGGATTATCACATTTTTGATACATTGCAGCCTAAGCAACAAAGTGAGGAAAGTATAAGAGACAAGATAAGACATGCATATGGTAGAGAAGTCCAAGAATTTTCATTATGGGAAAGAAGAAAGTTTAGAATAGGATACCAGGTGACAAAAAAAAAAAAAACAGAAATGAAGAAAGATGCTGTACTCATATTAAAAGAGTAAAGTAGTGAAGATCCAAATATATTATAAAAACTCAGTAGATTATAATAAAATTTCAGAATACCATAAAAATTCTTAAAATTCCCAAAGATAAAACAATGGAAGACATTAGCAAACACCAAAGGAAACAAAATACACTAAAAATTCCATCAGATATGTCACATAAAACATTATCTAAAAGGTCTGAAAACTTTTTTTTTTAGAAAAACATTCACCATGTTCTAATGAGCAACTATTGTGAACTTAAAATCCATCTCTCAATCAAGAACTCATTCAAGCTGAGCATGAATCTACAAATTTGAACACCATAAACACTAAAACTGAGATTGAAAAGAATGAACATACATCTATTCATCCTTACAGACATAAATATGTGTAAATTTTACACTCTGCAAGATTATAATTCCATCACACCATAACAACAACAACAGAATGGTAATTATGTGAGGTGGCAGATGTGTTCAACATTTTGGTGACCATTTTACAACGTATACATCTATCATATTATCATTGTATACCTTAAACTTAACCCAATGATATATGTCAATTACATGTGCTATTAAGTGTCTTATTTCCATCAGAAAATTGACATTGGAGAAAAAAAAATATATGAGTGGGGACAAGGGGTATATGGAAAAAGTGTACTTCTTGGTTAATTTTAATGTAAACCTATGACTGCTCTAAAAATAAAGCCTAAAAACAAACAAAAACAAAAACAAAACAAAAAAACACAGAAGTATGGAACGACAAAAGACCCTGTACATTCAAAGCAATCTTAAGAAAGAACAAATCTGGAGGCATCATGCCTCCTGATTTCAACTCTATTACAAAGCTATAGTAAATAAAACAGCATGGTACTGGCATAAAAACAGACGTAAAAATCAATGAAACAGAATAGAAAGTATAGAAATGAACTCATGCAAGGGTGCACGGGTGGCTCAGTTGGTTAAGTGACCGATACTTGGTTTCAGCTCAGGTCTGATCTCAGGGTCATGGGACTGAGCCCTAAATCAGGTTCCATGCTTAATGCTAAGTATGCTTGGGATTCTCTCTCCCTCTCCCTCTGCTCTTCCCATTCGCTTGCTCACTCTCCCTCCCTCTCTCTCAAATAAATAAATAAATATTTTTTAAAAAATAAACCCTTATATAATGCTCAATTTATGAAAAAGGAACCAAGAATATACAATGGTTAAAGTATAGTATTCAATAAATGGTATTGGGAAAATTGGACAGCTATATGCAAAAGAATAAAACTGGGCCATTATCTTATACCACAGACAAAAATTAACTCAGAATGAATTAAAGATTTAAATGTAAGACTTGAAACCATAAAATTCCTAGAAGAAAACAAAGATAATACACTCCTTGACACTGGTCTTGTAATAATTTTTTAAATTTGACACTAAAAGCAAAGGCAACAAAAGCAAAGCTAAATAAGTGTGACTTGGAACACCTGGCTGGCTTAGTCATTAGAGCATGTGACTCCTGATCTCGGGGTCATGAGTTCAAGCCCTACATAGGGAGTAGACCTTACTTAAAAATAAGTAAATAAATAGCTATTTATTAAGAAAAAAATAAGTAGTACAATATCAACCTAAAAAAGTTTCTGCATAGTATAGAACATGACTAACAAAATAAAAAGAGAACCTACAAAATGGGAGAAAATATTTGTAAATTATATATCTGATAAGAGGTTAATATCTGAAATATATAAAAACACATAAAAACCAATAGAAAAGGCCAATGATTCCATTAAAGAATGTGTGGAGCAGGATGCCTGTGTGGCTCAGTTGATTAAGTGTCTGCCTTTGGCTTAGGTCATGATCCCAGGGTCCTGGGATCGAGTCCCATGTTAGGCTCCTTGCACAGCAAGGAACCTGCTTCTCTCTCTGCCTGCCATTCCCCCACTTGTGTTCTTTTCTCTTTTTCTCTCTGAAAAATAAATAAAATCTCTTAAAAAATGTGTGGAGCATTTTGAATAGACATATTTCCAAAGAAGACATACAGAGGGCCAACAGATATAAAAAAGAAGCCCAACATTCCTAATCATCAGAAAAATTCAAATTAAAACTACAAAGAGGTACCACCTCACACCTATTGGAATGGCTATTATAAAAAAGAGGAGAATTAAGTGTTGGTGAAGATGTGGGGAAAAGGGAACCCTTGTACATACTAATAGAAATGTAAATTGGTGCAGCCAGTATGGAAAACAGTATGCAGGTTCCTCAAAATATTAAAAATAGAATTACCATATGATCCAGCAATTCCACTTCCAGGTATCTTTCCAAAAACAAAACCACCAACTTAAAAAGATGTATGCATTCTCACATTCACTGTAGCATTATTTACAATAGCCAAGATATGGAAACAACCTAAGCGTCCAGTGATGGATGAGTGGATAAAAAAAATGTGGTCTATATACACAATGGAATGTTATCTGGCCATAAAAAAGAATGAAATCTTACATTTGTGACACCATGGATGGACCTTGTGTACATTATGCTCAGTGAAATAAGTCAGACAGAAAAGACAAATACCATATCATCTCACTTATAAGTGGAATTTAAAATAAACAAACCAACCCAAGCTCATAAACACACTGAACACATTGGTGGTTGTCAGAGGTAGAGGGTTAGGGGTGGGAGAAATGGTAAAGGATATAAAAATGCTAGTTATAAAATGAGTAATTCATTGGGATATAATGTACAACATGGCAACTATGGTTAATAACACTATTATATGTTTGAAAGTTGCTGAGAAAGGTCTTAAAAGTTCTCATCACACACAAATTCTTTAACTATGTATGGAGAAGGATGTTGTCTAGACTTATCTTGGTGATCATTTTGCAATATATACAACTATCAAATCATTGTGTGATATACCTGAAATTAATAAAATGTTGTAAGTCAACCATATCTAAATTTTACAAATCAGAAGCACAAAAAACTAGTTCTGAGATGTGAGAAACAGCAAAACAGTATTCACAGGGAAATGTATAGCTCTAAAATTGACCCAATTTTTAAAAAAAGCACTTTTTTTCTTTCTTTTCAAGATAGGCGATAACTAGATAATTGTAGAGACGCACTGGGGATAGTACCATAAACATCTTCATGTCTCAAAGTATAATCAAGATATAATAATATGATCAACTTTACAGATGTCTGAGCCAAGAAACAAATTCTTAATCATCCTAAATGTCCTCAATGGACTGAATCAGTGCATTGACTTAAATCCTTTCAGTAAAAAGAACCACCAAATCCAAATATACTTAAGGAAGTACCTGAGATCATATCACAAATATATATTTTAAGTTTTCCCTTAATCTTAAGTTACCTCGTGCTATCCACCATCATAATATACCCTAGAGAAAGGGAAATATCCAGGTATACATGGGATTATTTGACACCAATTTTTGGGTGTAATTTTTACAGGAACAAGAATTACTGTCATCTACTTCTGAGAGGTGTTTTATGAAATACAAGTGATAAATAGTAAAAAAAGAATGCCTTCATTGCAGGCCCAGTGCATCCCTACATTAATCCCAGAGTTAATTCTTGGTCTTTAGTTGTAATATGCTACTGGAATTACATATTAGTTCCCTAAACTGTAGGCTAAGAACTATTACAAAAGAAAAAGGAAAATAAATAAAAGCAAAAAGTACTGTAAAGATAGACAAAATTTTTAAAAAATTGTTATTACACTTATAATGAATTATCCAGGTTGAACTATATTGACTATGTTATTTCTTAGAAACTGACAACAAACTATTAGAAGCACATTAGACTGGTGGCTCCATACACAGATGCTTTTCCAGATGGGCTTTTCTCTTGGAGCAAATACATTTTGCCTCTGGTTCACAGCATGCGACTGTTATCTAAAAAATGCTTTGAACTTTATCCTATATTCAGAAGCACCAAAGGAAGATTCTAACAGGAAAAACAGTCAAACAATTCAAACTCACACAAATAAGAGACCCAACATTAAACCTATTCAATATAACTTCTATCCAAGAAATGTGTTTTGCTGAAAAGAATGTGGCAATTGGCTAATGACATACATCCCTTGTTCTAAGTAGAATGCTTTATATAGGGAAGTTGTAGCAAAGACGGAGAGAAATAAGAAAAGGAAAAAAAAAAAGAAACTGGAAGAGAAGCCAAATTAGAGAGGGTGGAGAAAAACAGAATAGAAATAACCATTCTCCTGCCTTTTCATGCTAATCATTTCTTTGCTCTCAATGATAATTTTACTAATTATGGACACAACCATAAAGAATATATTTAGTTAAGCCTGTATCTGAATTTTACAGTGTGTTTATTTTTTGTTTTGTGTCTTTTCCTTAACATTATTGTGTGTGATTTTTCATGGCTGTTGCCTCTAGCTGGGATTTGCTCACTTTTCAATTGCCAAATAATAACCCATTGTGTGAAGAGACTAAATTTCTTTTTAATCCATTCTGATGTGGGTAAAAAAACTGTATTTTTTTCACATTTGGGAACCACAGTGGAATGGTTGGTATGAACAGTTGAGAACATGTATCTAAACACTCACAAATACCTGAGTTTCTTTAAGATATTTACTTAAGAGTGGGTCATGTGATCTGGATATCTTTACTTATTCTAGAAAATGTTACAATTGTGTCCAAAAAGTTATACCAATTAATAGCAGAATAGTAGAGGAAGTGTCTTTGGTCTTCAAGCTCACTCTGGCATTGTTAGATACTTTATTTTATTTTATTTTATTTTTATTTATTTATCTGACAGAGAGAGAGAGATCACAAGTAGGTAGAGCAGAGCGGCAGGCAGAGAGAAAGGAGGAAGCAGGCTCCCTGCTGAGCAGAGAACCTGATGCTGGGCTCTATCCCAGGATGCTGAGATCATGACCTGAGCTGAAGACAGAGGCTTAACCCACTGAGCCACCCAGGCACCCCAGATATATTAAATTTCTGAGAATCTAGAAAGTATCTACTGTGAATACATTTTAATGGTCATTTTAATTTCCTAGAATACAATGTCATTTATCATTTTTAACATTTGGATTTGCTCTTTTTGTTGTAGCTTTTTCAAGTTACTTGCCCATTTTTTAGAGTAGATTAAAAAAAAAAAAAAACCCAGGTTGCTCAGTCATTAAGCATCTGCCTTCGGCTCAGGTCATGATCTCAGGGTCCTGGGACTGGACCCTGCATTGGGCTCCCTGCTTGGCTGGAAGCCTGCTTTCCCTCTCCCACTCCCCCTGCTTATGTTCCTGCTCTCACTGTCTCTCTCTGTCAAATAAATAAATAAAATCTTTAAAATAAAAAATTTAGAAAAACTCTTTCATATATACTTCTTTCCATATTTTGAACACTTGTCACTTATAGGTTATATGTGTTGAAAAATACATGTTGACAATACATTCCTACACACTAGGCTCTTTCACTCCCACATCTTGGCTTTTTCACACACTGTCATATTATCACTCTCCTTTTGGTATCTTGTGATTAACTGAATTCTTAATTTTAATGTAGTATTTTTCAAGATTAGTATTAAAGAACTTCTATTATAATGGTTTCATTAAGATAGTATCTCATGATATCTTTTTAACACTATGATTTTGTCGTTAACAATGAAGTAATTTATTTACATGGAAGGGATCTATTTTATTGCCTGACAAGGATTGATTTTAATTTTTTAACTATTTTAATTTTTTAATGCACTCCCACTATGATTTGAAATGTCCACCCTTTCCCCATTTTCCTCAGTGTCACTTCTGTCACTTATCTATATATTCGGGGGTTTGTTTCTGTGTGCACAAGACTATTACACTGATTATTTTATTCCCAGGACTAACATGGCAGTATGTTATAGAACATGGCTTTATTTATAATAAATAAATTATTTATTATATTTATATATAAACATTATATATAATTATACATACAAAATATATAAATATATAAAATGGTATATTATAATAAATAATTGTTTATTATATTTATATATTTATTATATTATATTTATATAAAATAATGTATTATTATTTATTATTTACCTTAATAATTGTGGAACAAGTTCTCAATTTCCTCAACCCCCTTCTTTTTTACAATGTCCACTTGTTTATCTAAAGTGTCAACTTAGTTTGTGACAATTGGTCTCTCCCATTGTTCCAGTTGGTATCAAACCCAAGGCCCAAGGAAAATCTGAGGGCATTGTTCTAAGGCTGTTTAGGGAGCCTCTTCTCTCTGGTGGCTAAGGTATGGCTGAAGTGAATTGAGAATTATCACTTGGATAATGAGTAAAGGAATGGACTCCTCTTATGAGCAGTTACAGAAGCCAATCATGAGACACCTATAGTCTGAAACAGCACTCTATGGTTATATAGTAAACTGTTTCTATTTTTTCATTATCTTATTGTTTTGTAACTAATGGTATCCATGAGTAATTCTTGGTTCTCCATTTTTCCACTTAACGCATTTTTCGAATTAGATATTTGAATTAAATTCATGTCAATCTTAGTCCTAATGTAGACAAATTAGTTTCTATTCTAAGGACAATGATGAAAAATATGTCTTCTTAAGTGCTTTTAATTTGATATATTTTTAACATTTTTTATTTATTTATTTGACACAAAGAGAGTGAGCACAAGCAAGCATAAGCAGGGAGAGGTAGAGCGAGGGGGAGAGAGGTCCCCCACTAAGCAAGGAGCCTGATGCAGGACTTGATCCCAGGACCCTGTCAAGCAGATGCTTAACCAACTGAACCACCCAGGTGCTCCTTAACATGATATTTTTAAATAAAAATATGCATATACATAATTTAGTACATACATTTAGTCTTACATGTGATTAAAAAACAATTACTTAGGGACTAAATTACTATTTAAAAACTCTGAAATCATTTTTTAGGTAAAAAATAACCTCCTAACAAGAAGGAATGCCCTTTGCATATCTGTTCTTCTGAAAAATAACTTTAAAAAATGCTTTATTATACAAGGAACATTTGGGCAAAAAAAATGTGTTATTACTTAAGCATTGATTATTTTATGGTGAAATCCATGTATTTGCTCTCTTTTGTATTTCCTTTGGCATTTTTTTATAATCCACTTTCCAGGAAGGTATAAAATAGTAATTAATAACAACAGTAGGTTCATTTACAATAAATGTAAAGTAACTGGATTGTTTCTCATTTTGGACACTTTAGAAACATATAAGAAAAGTCAGAAATTATTGGTGGGAATGCAAGTTGGTGCAGCCACTCTGGAGAACAGTGTGGGGATTCCTCAAGAAGTTAAAAATAGAGCTTCCCTGTGACCCTGCAATTGCACTACTGGGTATTTACCCCAAAGATACAGATGTGGTGAAAAGAAGGGCTATCTGTACCCCAATGTTTATAGCAGCAATGGCCACGGTCGCCAAACTGTGGAAAGAACCAAGATGCCCCTTCAACGGATGAATGGATAAGGAATATGTGGTCCATATACACTATGGAGTATTATGCCTCCATGAGAAAGGATGAATACCCAACTTTTGTAGCAACATGGACGGGACTGGAAGAGATTATGCTAAGTGAAATAAGTCAAGCAGAGAGAGTCAATTATCATATTGTTTCACTTATTTGCGGAGCATAACAAATAACACAGAGGACATGGGGCGATGGAGAGGAGAAGGGAGTTGAGGGAAATTGGAGGGGGAGATGAACCATGAGAGACTTTGGACTCTGAAAAATGAGGGTTTTGAAGGGGCGGGGGGTGGGAGGTTGTGGGAGCCAGGTGGTGGGTATTATGGAGGGCACGCATTGCATGGAGCACTGGGTATGGTGCAAAAACTATGAATTCTGTTACACTGAAAAGAAATGAAATAAAATAAATAAATTTAAAAAAAAAGAAATTATTATGTGGCCAACTGAATGTAAATGTTTCAGAATTCAACAGCTATCAAAGCGAGAACTATTGCAATCTCTGTGTTTTTACTTCTTAAGGAATGCAATGCATACTAAAATAGAGCAGTCAAAATTGCTCATTTTCCCAAACTGGCTATTATCTATATATTGATTATACCACAAACTCATTTCCTTTTTTGCTGGACAGAAACATTATAGGCTGAAAAGTATATTTTTCACCTTGAAAATAGGTCAAAATATACAAATTCAATATATATTTTTCATAACAAGAGATCTATCAGAGTCATGATAGATCTGATTCTATCAGATCTGTCTATCATATCTGTCATGAGACACCTACATTATAAACCACTACTATAAACATTTTATTATCAATGTCAGCTTTTATCTCCTGAAAATACTCATCTTCTTGAGTCAGAATGCTGTTACATTGCATCATTTTAAAGTCTTGGATTGAACAGAAATACCATTTTAACATATTTTGTATTTTAACCTACCTGTGCTCAAAATATGCTCCTTTCTAGTAAAGAAAACTATAAATAACCTTCTGACTCTTTTACAAAGTTTTAAATCAACCACATGCAGAAAACTGATAAGTAAGGGAATAGAATAAACTGCAATCCTATTATGTT